>JAJMDO010000020.1:0-72121 GCA_030573635.1 Blastobotrys ciferrii | reverse complement strand
TTTAGGTTTTGTCTCCAGCCTTCAGTATTATGCAGTTGGGATCCGAAGGCCCGACCACCGCAAAGCGAGCCGAAGTTAGGTTTTGAAAAAGCGTTCTTGAAGGAACTATATAGAGCTAGGTATTCAGTCTAAGATAATCTTCAAGCCCAATTTCACTAGTTTACTTTTGTTGTATTGCCGCGGCACCTTTGTCGGAGGGTCCGATCTTGAACCGGTGATCGGAACGCCTTACGCGGACTGTTTACCCGATACTCTTTGGGTGTTGTTATTCTTCTTTTCCAGAAAAGAAGCAAAAGCGTTAGTTCTGCTTGCAGCAGGATAACTGATAACCATTGAATAGTAGCAGAGATAATGTTTTTGGCTCTTTTTTTAAAAAGAGCTAACTGGCCCCTTATCGGCTTTATCTGAGTAGCACTGCATTTGTTAAACTTAGGCTTGCCGTCTACAGAAACGTTCCAAAAACATTTGAAGGGTTGATCTGCTGGAGTACTAAAAACTCCTTTTAGGCGATAGAATTCTTCAAGATGCCACGTTCACCTAGTCAAGCACCTACCAAACTGCAGTCTTTGTTCCACACCACAACAGCCACTGTGTTTTAATCTTCAAAGAAAAGAGTCGCTGGCGTTCAACTGATTCTATCGTTGCCAGCGCTACAATATATAGAGTTAACTCCTCTTTTGGAAACACCTGTCAATATATCTGATCCATGATATCGATGGTGCATTCAAAACGCCAAAACTACATTTCCTTTGCGTGATATAGCTGCTATCCACTTGACATATAGAATCAAAACTAATATCTCAACTTATAAGCCCGTAAGCTTCATAGTTAAGTTAACTTAAGAAAAAATATGACGTTCTATTCTATATCGTTAATATGGAAGGAATCCTCGGGTATCCGGTCTGATAATTAGTAATTTGTTCAATAGACTATTAGTCCTTTAGACACAAGCTTTCGAGCAGCAAATATTGGAGTGCTCCCAGAAAAATAGCCGCCGCCATGCGTTGTTTTACATCCTCTTAAACAGACAAACACTTAGAAAGCTTGGGAGCCCATCATCGAAGCGTGCCCAGAGATCTGAGGGTGTGCCTTCCCCCCCCACGTTGTCATAGAGAACTTCCCACTGGCGTTGCTGAACGTCTGCAGGGGTGTTGGTTTGCTGACAGCAGGCATAGCAACTGCGCTAATCGCAATGTTGCCGCCCACAAAAATAGACTGCGAAAACAAACCTAGAACAATGGCTGGTGGAACTACCCCATGTTATTGAATTGTGGTTCTAAAGAAACCCCCCCCCCCCCCAAAAAAAAAAAAAAAAAACAAAAAAAATACTACTTCTGGCTGAGGATATTCAGGGGGAGGGCAGCCCTCTGCACCCCCGGGGCTCTGCGAGGCTCCAACGAATAGAGAGAAAAACCACTACCCCAGCCTCGAGCGAAGTAAGCCCGGGGGGTCTGCGGGCGTACTCCAAAAATACTACCCGCGAAGCGGGCCCAGGACCCAGGTTCTCTTAAGGCATGTCCCAGCGAAACGAGATTCAAAGTGTTGTAATTGGTTGTTTGTCCACAACAGTCAATCCCTTTAGAAGGTTCTGGTCCCGTAATCCGCGAGGCGGACCCAGGTGACATGAAGGGTGCCCCAGCAAGTGATCTTAAGCCATCACCCACTGGTTACCGTTTTTTTAGAATATTCTGGATCCATCATACGCAAAACAGATCCAAGGGAATGTTTCGCAATTCTAACGAATCAACATTGATTGATTTTCACAGCCTGAAGTACCACGGATCACAACAGATTCGATATCGACGTTTTTCCCGTGTCTCTGGAAGGTATTTGTTAAACGTAGGACGATGTATTTGGCCGCCAACGGCGTTTCAAAGGAGGCACGCAATTGCCGAGCATGCTTTTCGTTAACAATGGTTCCCAGCACAATTGGTGACAAGGATTCCGAGCCTGGGAAATAGCGGCTAGAACACATGGGCGTGTATACTTTGCATGGGGGGCTCGACGGATCGATTGTGCTGTGATCCAGGTCCAGTGACCGTGGCTTTGTTAGCATGGAGTGGTATCGGGGAATGAGCGAACTATAAGTCACTGGACAAAAGTCTTCAGCATCGACAGCCTCTTCAAACGCCTTTGAATAATCCCTCGTCTCCAATGGTAGTAATTTGCCATCATGGTGGAGATCGCCCTCCCCTGGAGGGTCGAAGAGCTCCCGAATCTCGGAATTAGACAGGAACTTCTCGCTCCGCCTAATCAGCTGGTGGTCATTCATCGAAAAGAACACAGCTACATGCTCCACGGGGTTCGTATACCCCGATCGTGGTGGCGCAGTAATCGTGATGTCCTTCACACAGCTCTGCGCATCCTCAAGTCGCAGAATCACATTGCAAACCCTTCGTTTTGCACAATAAACAGTATCATTCGCCTGCAACATACTTGAATTCGGATACACGCTGCTGAACTCTCCTCCATCACAGTACACCATCTCAGTCTTCAGCTCCTTGTACTCCCTTGTCATGATCTCAACAAGCGCAAACGACGACCCTTGTCTCTTATCCACAACAAGATTCAGTCAATCAATCACCACCAATACAAAACAATTCAGTGTCTCATCAATCTATACAACCACAAACCGTATCCACCTTTCGTTGCTTCCTCTCCCGCGTGAAACTTTCTCAGCAATCATGATCACCCTATCTATCACGTGATATCTTCAGCCGCATGATCTAAGACATTATTCCCCCGATAGCCTTTCTGGGGTATGCCCCCCCCCCCCGCGCCCCTGGGTCGGCTTCGCCGAGAGTTCATTGGGTAGGAAAGGAGAGGACGTTGGTTCTATTCCTGAAAGAGATGAACTGTAGTTAAAACAACTGGTCTTGCGAGATGCAGATGACCAACTAGATTTCCTCTGGCAAGAACATCTCGATCGAGGCAAATAAATTCATTAATGGTGGTAGTCCTCTTCCTTTTATCAAAACATTAAGGTTAGGCTCCTTAATTGGTATATAGTTTATAAGTAGAAGAAACCCTGTAGCCTTATCCGTACCGATCAACCCGTCCTGATTTGGCCAACTGAACGTCTATTTCTTTTCCGACGAAGGAAGCAGCAGCTGTTTACAATGCGTTGTTGGGCTTGTAAATTAATCTAACTATAATTTGCTTTTTTTCAAAAAAAAGAGAATTGAAAGAAAGCCTAGATCTTGGGGAGTTTAGTTAGTCGCCCTGGAAAACTAATTGATACGCTTTGTTCCCTTTTTTTTTTAAAGACCAATAAAAAAATCAGTACGCCACCAAAAATTCGACCGAAGCGAGCCCTGGGTTCTGGGGGCACCCCCCAGAAACACAGTTGTGAGAGGCCTATAGGGAATCGATTACTTGAATATATACTAAGTTATTCTGCTATTTAATGCAAGCCAATAGTTATTCTGTATAATTTGGGGAGCTGCTTTCTCTAAATAAGTGTCAAAAGCATCAGCTCTACCAGGGTTCAACTAATGAAACTAAATCAATTTTTTAGTCCGTAGTCTGTACTCTTTTCGACAAACACTACCCAGAATACTGGTACCAATCCCAAATTCAGCGAAGCCGACGTATGGGGTCTGGCGGCCTGCCCCAGAAAATATGAGGGGTCGTAGGGGGTTTAGTGGCGCGTGCGCGCGGGATATAAAATACTCGGGGGTGAGTAAAAGGTAGTGCGGGTCATGTTGGGAGAATAAAGGGTTTTGTGAATTTCTCCTTGGTTGACCACGATTTCGTTTGGATAACTTTTGCTTTACGCGATGGCGGAACCTATTAAGAACAAGCGGCTCAGCGACCTGGCCAATGCTCCTACGCCACAGAATACGCCAGCAACAGCGTCTTCGTCGTTTGCGAATCGGGCTGCGCAGCCTAGTGTTTCGACTATTCGCGAGGAGGACGCGAATGCTGGTGGCGCGGGTGGCCTTGGTGGTTTGGCCAACAACCCAGCGCTGTTGTCCATGATTCAGGGAAAGCTGGGCAGTCTTGTTGGTCGTTCGTCTGGGTACATTGAGTCGCTGCCCAAGCCTGTTCGTGACCGCATCACCGGTCTAAAGGGCGTGCAGGCGGAACATGCAAAGCTTGAGGCCCAATTTCAGGAGGAGCTCTTGGAGCTGGAGAAGAAGTTCTTTGCCAAGTACGAGCCGCTCTACGAGCGACGATCCAAGATCATTTCTGGCGAAATTGAGCCCTCTTCCGAGGAGATTGAGGCTGGCAAGTCCCTTGAGGAGGAGGGTGGCGAGTTGGAGCAGATTGACGAGGAGGACGAGGATGCCGCCGCTTCCAACAAGAAGGAGAACGAGGACCCAGAGAAGGGAACTGTTGACACTGGCGTTCCCGCAGATGTCAAGGGTATCCCAGAGTTCTGGTTGACAGCCCTCAAGAATCTGGTTCCAGTGTCGGACACGTTGACCGAGCGGGACGAGGAAGCGCTCAAGTATCTAACGGACATCCGCATGAAGTATTTGGAAAAGCCCGGCTTTGCACTGGTCTTCCAGTTCGCCGAGAACCCCTTCTTTACCAACAAGACGTTGACCAAGACGTACTACTACCAGGAGGAGACGGGTTACGGCGGTGACTTCATATACGACCACGCCGAGGGCGACGACATTGAATGGAAGTCTCCGGAAATGAACCTCACTGTCAAGATCGAGAAGCGTAAGCAACGAAACAAGCACACCAAAGCTACTCGAACCATAGAAAAGACCATCCCCACCGACAGCTTCTTCTCTTTCTTCAGCCCACCCAAGCCTCCTGCCATGGACGAGTCCGACGGCGAGGACGAGACTGTACCAGAAGACATTGAAGAACGTCTGGAAATCGACTACCAACTCGGTGAGGAAATCAAGGAAAAGCTCATCCCCCGTGCAGTCGACTGGTACACCGGTGAAGCTCTCGAGTACGAGAACATCGACGAATTCGACGAGAACGAGTTTGACGACGAAGGCGCATCAGACCTCGCCAGCGACGACGACGATGATGACGATGACGACGACGACGACGACGATGAGGAAGATGACGACAACCAGCAGAACGGCGCTAAAGGAAAGAAAGAACAGCCCGAGTGCAACCAACAGTAATAATCTTATATATCTAGTAATATAATATCTATCATCTCATATTTCAATCCTTCCGTCTAAGTCCGCTTCGGGGGGCTATGTGTCGTCTAGATCTTCCATGGGCCACTATAATGGCGCTTTTGTATAGCTAAACACACCGAAGCCTTTCGCTTACGTTTTCGCGTTAAGTCAAACCGGCTTGGCCTGCGTGGCGCCCTTAACTGCGCAGCTGTCTCCTATAGGTTCGTTGCATTGTGCTATAATTGGTTGTCATTTAATGTCCCCAGATATCTCAGCGTGGTGATGCTTTATATAGTTATATCTCCTTGGATCAGTGTTCGAGGGAAAGGCGGGCTCGGCGAGGCTTCAGTAGCTGAAAACAGCTATTCATAGCTTCGAACGAAGCGAGTACTTTAAGTCTGGGGTATGCCCCCAGAAAACATTTCTGGATTGGGATTTGTAAATTTTCTGGGCCCATAGTTCTCAGAGAAGGTAGCTCAAAGGGCGATTGATTCCCAACCAAGGATTAGTTGATGCTGTAATTTATAATTGAATTCATGTATATACTGTGGTCGTTATACGGATATATGGCCATATTATTATTATTAAATATTTTGTAATTCATGTCCACCTTCCCAGCTTTATATGCATGGGCTGGTTCAGAGGAAGTGTCGCGCTTGCATAATCGACACCATGGCCACGCAAACTAGAGGCCAGTTACGGACCAAAAGTGCTAACTGTCCCTAAAACAGAACGAAGTGTTTAGCTTGTTTTTTCAACTGGTTCGAATCATCAAAGGAAGTGGACGACTCGACAAAATGTCGTTGAGTTGAGCCGCACATGCAAAAATTTCTGCAGGTGAAATGCCGCGGCTCAAAGACGGAAACGGGTGCCGTTGCCGCCCTAAAGTGAAAGACATAAAAAAAACTTTCTGTATCACTCAAACTTGATAATGTAAATAAATTATGATAAAGAAAATGGTCATCTTTGATTTCAGTTTGTACAACGTTTACATAGTCGAACCTTTCGTACATGAAAAGACCGGGCAATCTCAGCAACTTCTCCGAGACTGAAAGTTGTGGCAGCTGCACAGAAACATTACTAATCAAATAATGATTAACAATTAATTGAAGAACGTAAGCCTGAATTAGAATGATTTAAATAGGATCAGCCATAAACTGCCTGTTAGATCATCACGGCGCTGACATTTCTCGGACACAAGCGATCATGTTAAACATGTCTTCAGCAGACAGACGAAATCATTTATGTGTTAGACAAAAAATCCTTGTACTGGTCACTTCCACGAGAATTGTGAAACTCTGATACCGGATTCTAAAGACCTTGTAAAAGCGCGCGCAGTACTGCTTTGTGGATTTTGTCGTTGAATCGCTCTCTTCCTTTCCCAAGAAAGTAAACGTGCTGTGATCCTGTTTTACCCACACCGAGCCACTTTTTAACAAAAATCTAATTAAGTTGATTTTACTGATCCTTTTTCCATAATAAGAAGCAACGGAAGCTGTTATTCTTTGCAAATATTCCCTCGTTTAAGATTAGACCTCAAAGCTCGATAAAAATGCACTCTCTAGTTGATTGTATTCTTCTTTTTCCAGAAAAAGAAGGGGAAAGCGTAGTTCTGCTTTGCGGAAAATCCGCCGACAGAACTAACAACTCGTCGTACCATCATATCAACAGTCCGAAAGCATAAAACATTCGGACATTAGCCCAAAACTCGGCGATGCCGATTCGGGGTTTAGGACCGTATCCCCAAGATCGCTGACCCGGCAGGCTAACACCGCAGAGTTTTCACATGTAACACAGCCAACTAGTGATAGAAGGTGTTGGAACGAAAGTTGAGGTGGGTAATGTCTGTGAAGGAACGGGTTTCCGGGCTTAATAATTCAAAACAGGATATGCACTGCAATGCAATGCAGCAGGTGTGCACACTGCCATTGATCTCAGACATGTTTGAAGGAGCCATGGTTCAAAAACGGCAGGAATTGGAAAGGTTGACTCAGTTCCTTGTACCTTGAAGTGACGTCGGAGATATGCGCGAAAGAACTGGTTTAATTGGTTACCACATGACCATAGGAACAAGGAGGTAGGGAGATATTCCAGATGTTCTGTCAGCATTGCATGCGGATTTACCGGTGAGTGCCGATAATGCGCATGCAGCTGCTCATGAGAAATCTTGCATAGCGACCCTCAGGATCGGCAACGATCGGCGGCGGTTTAGCCTTATCCCACGCTAAGCTTGTCTTAGTGTGAGACGCGCACTTTTTTGGCGAGATCTGAGTGGAAAATTTCCGTATTGGGTAAGGACCGGGAAAATAGAGCGTTGAGACAAAAAAGCAAGAGCCACCATATTCAGCTATCGATATACTTTATCCGGAAAGATCTTCACAGACATGACTGAAAGTGGAAGTCTCAGAGCTTTTTCCACCGTGTCTAAGACCCCACCACTCACCCAAGCAGGCCTTTTTTTCACAAAGCCCCGAAGATGTAGACTATATAAGGGAAGTCCATTCATGTAGCTTAGGGGTGTAAGATTGAATCTATCTTCCAGTCATTCCTTTCTAAAGTCCATTCATTCATTCCTTGAAAAATGCAATTGACCAACAAAGCACTCCTTTTTTCGTTCCTTCTTTCTACCGGCGTCTTTGCTGACGGTCACCACAAGCATGCTGGCGAGCAGGATCCCGCCAGCATCAGTCTTGACAAGAGAGAGACCACCTGCGATCTTCCAGACGACAGCGACATTGTCAAGATCACACCTAACAAAGACAACAAGGGCTGGGCCATGTCTCCAGACCAGTCCTGCAAATCTGGCAGTTACTGTCCATATGCCTGCAAGCCAGGTAAACTGATGGCCCAATGGGACTCCAGCGCAAAGACATACAGCTATCCAAAGTCCCAGAACGGTGGTCTCAAGTGCGGCAGTGACGGCAAGGCCACCAAGCCATTTGACGACAAGCCATTGTGTGTTGACGGCGCTGGTACCGTCAAAGTCAACAACAAGGCTGATAAAAATGTTGCCTTCTGCCAGACCGTCCTCCCAGGAAATGAAGCCATGTTGATTCCAACAGATGTCGACTCCGGTTCTACCGAGACCATTGCCGTCCCAGACTCTAGCTACTGGGCTGGCACCGCTGCTCATTACTACATCAACCCGCCTGGCGTCTCCACCGAAGACGGCTGTGCTTGGGGCACCAAAGACAAGGCCCAGGGCAACTGGGCCCCATACGTCGCCGGTGCCAACCAGGACGACAACGGTGAGACCTTCGTCAAGATTGGCTGGAACCCAGTTTACCTCGAGAAGGACACCTCCTTCCACGACAAGAAGCCAAGCTTCGGTATCAGAATCAAGTGTGACGGTGACTGCAATGGTGACCCGTGTGAAATTGACCCAAGAAACCAGGACGTCAATGAAGTCAAGGGCAGCTCCGACTCCAGTGGCAGCAGCGACGTTTCTAAAGGTGCTGGCGACGGCAAGTTCTGTGTTGTCACCGCGCCAAAGGGTACCAAGGCCACTATCGAGGTCTTTGATGCTAGCTCCTCTGACAACAAGAAGCGTGATAACACTGGCGGTAACACTGTCTCTGTCTCTCACATCTTTGGCACCACTACCCGAACCGTCCTCAATAAGGCCGCTCAAACTGGTGCCTTGAATGCCACCTCTGGCAACTCCACCAACGGAACTACTAATTCCACCACCAACTCCACCGCTGCTTCCGGTAGCGCCTCTGAGCTCTCTGGTGCCACCTCTACCGGCGCCTCTGTCTCTCTCGCTATCCTAGCCGCTGTCGCTTACTTCCTGTAAGCAACCAACCTATAGACTTTGTGACGACCACCATATTTTTTATTCCCTCTTGTATTATTACCACCGTTATGACCTATATAGACCCGGGTGTAAATAGACTATCAAACTCTTACCTCTTTTCTTGGGCATGCCCTCAGACCTTCAGGTTCGGGTTCTTTGAGTTATGGGAAACCAGTCCTGCGCCTAATATTTTTCCCCTCCCTTGGATCGGCTTCATCGAGATTTGAAATCCTAGTTTTGAGTGTGCCTGCAGCTATGAATTCACACGTGATGTAGTGCAAGACTTTAGGTGAATTTGAAACATAGTTTCTACTCTAAATATTAAACTAGAAGCTTTTTTTTATTTTTTTTTTTTTTCTTTTCTCAATAGTCCTGAATCAGCTTCGCTGAGATGTACCATGTACCAAGCTGGTTGCGGCTCCAGAAACATCAACATATGAACCCGGGGGTTTTCTCTCTGACTCCTGTTCTGTTCCGTTTGTTCCCTGTCAAAGAACCCGAACCTTGATGAAGCCGAGCAGGGTGGGTTGGTGGAGTGTTCCCAGAATAAAAAATGAGTCCATAATAAATCATTTGAATTCTAAGGAGATACTGTCGGGGTTTCGGGATTTTGGGGAGGATTGGGATCATTAAACGCCACCGTCGGTCGGGCTTGATTTATATGTACCATGAATTTTACTGGCCAGTACAGGAAATCGAGGAATATAAATCTCGGAGGAAAGAACAGTACCGGGGGAGCGAGCAGGCAATCAGTTTTGCAGCGTGCTCAATTAGAGCGGGAGCGTCGTGAACGTTCGAGGAAGGAGGAGAAGGCTGCTGTCAGGATTCAGTCGTTTTATCGGGGCAAAATGGACTTGTATAATAGGAGAATTAAGGAGCGGACAGAGTGGGACGAGAAATATCTGACAATAAGTGGATCGGGCTCAATGGATGTGACCCTTGATACGATGCAATTAGAGAGTTGTATACGACAGTACTCCTTTTTTGAACGGGTACTATTCCGGGCTGATGATAATCTATGTGCCGGACGGCTGCGAGTTTTGGATTTGCTGATACAAGAGGATTCGTTGGAGAAGGTTTCCAAGCTTGTTTTGAGCATGTTTGTGAATGTTAATTTGAGCGGAGTTTTGAAGCGTTATGTAGTAGAATCCCGAACTCCAGATGACAGCGCCTTATATTATACTTTGCGGATATTATCTCGGTTGAATGGTCTGTGTGATCCCGGTGTGTTGGTGAATTTGTCTCGAATAATAAAGGGCTCAGAACTGGATTCCGGGTCGTTGACGGAACAGGAGCTATGGTACTGCACTTTGCAACTATCAAAAGTGCATCCCAAAGTGTTTGGCGTGCATGTTCTGTCAATACCCTATTTTTATTCAAAAATGAGCCAAATTACCGATGATCAGGCGACTGTTTCAAATATTATAAATTCGAGTTTAGTGGACGGGGAACAACAGTCTGATTTGGCTGAAGAGATGGATACCAAGGGAATAAGTTGGATCCTGTCCAACTTTTTGCGACTGACAGAAAATGCGCCGTTGACAATTAATATATTGGCGGTGCTGAATTCGATTCTTTCGGCGTTATATACGAGGTTGAATGTCAAAGGTATCTACCAGTCAGATTCTGGCCAGATTGGCGATGCTGCTAGTGACTTTGACGATGAGTCGGACAAGGAAGAAGACTGGGCTGATAATAGAGACTATTTGAGACGGCCGTTAAATGAATTTATAAGGGACCAGTTTGTCCTTGATTGCATTGATAAACTCTACACGCGTTCGTTCACGAATAATGCATTTTCCCTCTTGTCCGGGGCGAACTCTTCTGATGAATCAGCGCGTCATGTATTTGCATCATTTTATGTCACGTTGATCAAGCTGCATCCGGCACGAAAGAAGGACATTTTACTTTTTTTATCGTTTGTTTCAGATGTTTCCGCTGTGCATATATTCTGGCAATCATTTAAAATGGACTCCCTGACTTATGCTCTAGCCACGGACGATATTCTTACTAAACAAGACTTGGAATCGATGGGAGAGCGTGATCAACAGACATGGGTTCAACTTGTCTTGACGTTGGAGCTTTATTCCTACTGGCTGATTGTAGCAGATGACAGTGAGATTTTTGAAGATAACTCTCGAGGGTTACCCGTTGCAGAAGTCCACAAAATGGCCAGCTTTCTCAAGAATATTACCTTTTCCTTCCTATGGCACTGGACCGAGCTTCGAGATACAATCAGATCATCATCTGCACCGTTTAGACGGCTGCGGGATGTGTCGCTCTTGGTGATGCGCCAAATTTACATTCGTGACTCAAGACGACCATTTTTGGGAAATGATTTTTGGCTCATGACGAAGCATTTTAACATGTCCATGTTCATTTCTGGAGTCGTCGAAGAACAGGACAGGCTCTTGAAGCAAGAGGAAGGTGAAGAAAGTGATGAAGATGTGTCCACTTCAAGAAGAATCAAGCGTCCTGCTGAGCGTTTAAAGCAAAATGTAGAGCCGCGGTTGAACATCCTCCGTCAAGTACCATTCTTCCTGCCGTTTGATGTTCGAGTACGCATCTTCCAAGAGTTTATCTTGCGGGACAAAGAACGGTCTGGAATTGTCCAAGACAACTTTTTCAACGATTTTATGAGTCCTCAGCGGGTTATAGAAATTTTCCGTGGCCGCGAATTGGAGGATGCGTTTGAAAAGATCCCCTCGTCAGACAATTTGAAACACAAGCTGCGGATTAGCTTTCAAACAGAGTATGGCCCCGAGCCCGGTATTGATGGTGGCGGTCTGACCAAGGAGTTTTTAACTTCCGTCTGCAATGAGGGTTTCGACGTGACCAAGGACCTGTTTTCCACCACGCAGAACCATCTACTTTATCCCACTCCGGTATTGGGCATCAACCCTGCAAAGAGTGGTATGGAGGAATCTACGAGAGATGTTGAGCTGGCCCAAATTGAGTTTTTGGGTAAAATCATTGGCAAGTGTCTATATGACAACATTCTAGTTGATGTCGAGTTTGCACCATTCTTCCTCCAAAAGAGCGCCGGTGTGGCTTACAAAAATTCTTTCGACGACCTATACACTCTAGATCCAGAGGTCTACAATAGCTTGGTCAAGCTTCGAAAGTACCCAGGCGACGTTGAAGCCGACCTCGGACTCAACTTTACTATAGATCAAGATGTTGGCAATGGCAGGCAAATAACAGTCGAACTGAGACGGGGCGGTGAGAACATTCCAGTAACCAACAGCAACCGTCTGGAATACATTCATGCCATTGCAAACTACAAGCTCAATACAGTATTGGCGCCGCAAACAAATGCATTCTTCCGCGGCATGTCACAGCTCATCTCTTCCAACTGGCTCAAGATGTTCAACGCTACCGAACTTCAAATGTTGATAAGCGGGGGGAGCTCCTCCATCGACGTCAACGATCTCAAATCAAACACCCAATACGGAGGCTATTCGGCAGAGTCAGAAACAGTCAAACACTTTTGGGAAATCTTTGAAGAACTCGACGACCCTGACAAATGCGCCTTAATCAAGTTTGTAACCTCTGTCCCAAAAGCTCCCCTGGGTGGTTTCCAAAGGTTAGAACCCAAATTTGCCATCCGTAACTCTGGTGAAGAACTAGACCGTCTCCCAACTGCCTCAACTTGCGTAAATCTCCTGAAGCTCCCAAACTATAAATCCAAAGACCTCCTCAAACAAAAACTCCTGTATTCCATACGTTCAAATGCGGGATTCGACCTTAGTTAATTTAATCTATTAATTCCTTCAATTTCTCTGTTTTTCCTGTGAGCTCCCCTCGAGCTCCCTGTACACGCATGCATATGTGGTCTCCATGCATGTCAGCAAAACAGCCATCAAGCTTAAGTATATATATATATATATATTAATTCAATTAATTAGCTGTATATATATAGGGCAGGGTGATCACGTTAGGGCCGAATTATATATATGGATTATATATAAATATTGTCACGTACGTGATAGTTTGCCCCAACCCGTAATTAAATTATAGATTTGGCCTAATTTAATTTATAGTTGGGGCATTGTCAAAACATTAGGGGGCCCGGTGATCCCGTAGACGCGTTATTATTATTAAAGTGAAAGCTCCATCTGGAGAGGTACGCGTACGGTCTAAACCTCGCCTCAAGATGGTGGCCAACCAAGAAAACAGCGAACCGCATTCTCGAATCAAGAAATTGACAAGCTCATTGACCACCTAGGCACCGATGATAACTTTCAACTCTGTTAACACCGAAATCAAATGGGGGATGTTGCCAAAGAATTTGTGAAGGAGATGAGCGAGCTCCACCCAGCATATGAAGGGAACGCACTTGTTATTCGGAATAAGCTGAAAGACTATCACAAGAAGTACATCGAAGTAAGAGATAAAGAAGAAAATTCAGCGGAGGCTGGGCAGGAAGATTTGTCTGAAGGGTCAGTAGAACAACGTAAAGAGAGAATGCTTTACGGGTACGCCAGGTTACACGAGCTCTATACGACCAATGATCAAAACCGGGACATAGCTGAACCCAACCTCGACAGCGCGTTACGTAACTACTCGAAACTGAGTCCGTTTATGCAGACGGAGAAAACGACGACGACGAGTACAGAGAACGAGAACGAGAACGACAATTTTCTTGAAGACCCTAACGAAAACGAAGCAATGATAGGGCAAACAGTTCAAGGATGGAAACAAACACTGCTCCAACAAGCACCCCAGCTCCCCGAGGGCGTACCTTAGATAGGTACGATTCTCCGCTTTACGAAAGTGAAGCCTCAGTTTCAACAAATGGAAGAGATGGCGAACTTCTACAGTACGAAGGAACGAGAGGCAACGGAAAGACGATGTGTCTAATCTGCTGTCTCAGATGACTGATACTGCCAGTAAGTCGATTGCTGAGAAATTGGGACAGAGCAAAATAGCGATAGAAAACCAAGCTGCTTATCAATCCCGTCAACTAGGGCTAGAAGAGAAGCCCAGGACGCAGAAACAAGAAGAGATAGAGCTTCGGAAAATGGAGCTAGAGGAGTATGTTAAATTTAAAAGCAAGGAACTCAATATTCGTGAAAGGTTGACCAATTCCCAAGTTAGCGAGGCAGAGGTTCGGATGAAGCAGATACAAGCTCAACTGGATATCTTAGAGGAACAAAAGGCGAACATTTCTAAAATCCAAGAAAGTGTGATGAATCGCATGAACGTGCTTATTAACGAAGGAGGACATAGCATACCCGAATTAAAGCAGCTGACTGAAGTGTTGGCTCTTCTACGCAAATAAGTTAAGTTGATTACTAATGTGCTTCCTAACTCTTTTATTTCTAATGTTTAGTCTAATTTGAACCTTTCATTTGCCAAAGAATTCTAGTCACTTGATTGCGCCGTGCGTTACCTTCGCTGGTATTTTCTTCCTTTCCATTTTCATTTTCTTCTTCGTAATAGTTAACTGACCGTACCTGCTCGTCCACGGCCTCGGTCTCTTGGTCAATGTAGTCGTCTAGTTCCCCGGTGCGACCTTCTTTCCCGGTAAAATTTTGCAGAATCACGATACTTTTGAGTAACTTTTCAATCCGTATAATGTCATTTTTCATGTGTCTTGTGTAATTCTCAGGGTCGTCTCCTCTACGGATCCTATTGCGGAGCATTTTTAAAATCGGATATCTCCCTTTGATCCTGCCAAATGCATTCTCAATTGCAACCCTTTCATGAACCACTATACGGTTGTAATGAGCTTCCTCTTCAGTGTGTCCATTCGCGTTTCTTCCATCCTGATTTCTCTGCTGACGCTTGTTTTTGTAAGGAGTGATTAAGTGTCTTCCGAGTGCATACGCTTCGTCACCAAGAAGAAATTCGTTCTCCGAGAAGAAGTGTTCAGTCATAGACCCAAGTTGGCATTTCTGATAAGTCGCCGAATCGTGCATCGAGCCAGGAAAACCGCTGACGAAATAGATGAACTGTCCTCGCGTATCTACCACCGCCGGTGCACTGATGCAATATTGGTATTTGTAACTGAAGAAGACCTGTGGATTGTCTTCAGGTTTGAAGGCTAGAGGGATTCTATATATCCAATGCATCCCGGGATAGGATTATCGGTGTCTTGAGCCAATTTATGTCTGCGGTTCGAATTCGGCCACCGAAGATACTCTGGTTCCAGGCCGAGGATAGCCTCAATGACTCGCTCCATCATCTTAAAAGTAGATCCATACCCCACGCCCAAATCGGATGCAATTTTGCTATGAGCACTGGGGTTGACAAAGTATCTCAATGTGGAAACTAACTGATGTCGAACATCAAATTGTGTCTTGATTCCGTGGCGGTGGAAAGTTGGATGGCGACAAATCTTATCCAAAAGCTTATGAAATGCCTGGTTCGACATGTGAATCTGTGCCTGCCAGTCATTCCATTCCAGGTTTTCTATGTGTCGTGAACTGGACGGCAGTTCTGGTATAGTTGTTCGCTCTGCAATGTACCTCTTATTCTCAACTTTTTCCTTCAGTTCTTCAAGCGATTTCCAAAGATTTATGGACTGCTCAACAGCTGTATCCTTGACTATGTAACGGAGAGAGCCTACCTCCATTGGTGTCGCAATTCATACAAATAGTTTGCTGGATAGTGCATGTTGAAAATATATTGATCTTCCTCATCATCTTCGGTGATCAATTCGTGGATCTGACTGCAAAGAGTACGAACCTTCGCAAATTCGATCGCATCGTCAATTTCATCGAGCAATTTCCGCTTTTCAGACTTGCGTGGCATTGATATACCGCGCTTCAAACGTTAACGTACGTATACGTTAATATCCAAATAGATACGCGTTCAAAATTAAATTGACGCGTCATGTGCATACATATATACACGCGCGCGCGCGCGTAAAGAGAGATGTCTGACCGGAGCACCGATACCGACGCCCTAACCCCGGTCCACCGGATAGTGAAGTATTTGAAGTAACACATGTACATGCATATGCATGCAAAAAAAGGCTGTCAAGTCAAATTGACGTATTATATTACTAAACCCTGGATTAGGGTTGTTTGCATGGGATAGATTTAATTTTTAAATTTTTATAATTAATAATATAATTACGCGCGCTTAAGTGATCGCCGGTGCCCCTAGCTATATTATAATTATAGATTATATAATTATATAATCTCGAATCAATTAGCACTTAATTGCACATGCATGCGCACTGGCAACTTAAATACCGCATATATATATATATATCGTTAATTATTGCCACATGCCATGGAAACAGACGTTAAAATTTAATTTTGATCATGAAGACGAAGGGCCGCGGGCCGGCTATATTATTTTGGCTCGCTTTTAGGTGCCATCACGCGTACGTGCAAATTATAATTTATAGATTATAGTCATAATCGGGCTTGCTTCCCTCGAGGTTATGGGAGATGGTATATTCTTTCTGTTCGTTGAAGCCTCGCAGAGCCACGGAGGGGGGGAGTGCAGGGGCCAGCCCCTTGCAAATCCTAACCCAGTAGCTAGTTTCTGGGGCACGCCCCCAGGTCCTCTGGGCTTGCTTCGTTCCGAAGATTTGGGTAGTGGAATATTGTTTCTGTTCGTTTAAGCCTCGCAGAGCTACAGGGTGCAGGGGGCAGGCCTGCTGCAATCCTAATCTAAACCTAGTTTTCTGGGAGCACCCTCTCAGACCCCTGAGCTTGCTTTGCTCGAGGTTATGGATAATTTCTATCCGTTCTATTAGACTTAGTCCAATGAAGCATTTACACAGCGAAGATCGTTATAATGAGGTTCTGGAGTAAACCATATCGTTGTTGTTGCAATCGTATATCTTAGCTCTAGAAAGAAACCTTAGCCCCAGTTTCGCGAAGAGAACCCCGGAAGTCTGGGACGTGTACCGAAAAACTACCAATTTGGCACAGTTAAGAAGATAGAGGTTGTTGGAGATCGGCGTTGAAGAAGTCAAGGGTGTTTATGTCTGGGTTGAATCTGAAGATTTCACGAAGGAATTCTTGATCTTCCTTGTCGAGTAAAATGTCGGAACCCTGGACGGGTTGTTCTGTGGTCGATTCGGTAGGGAAAGGTAAGCATTCGCCATTGGTCTCCTCTTGAAGTCGTCTCAAGAAGGCTGAAACCTTGGTATTCTCCAGTCGGTCAGTCTCCAGTTTCCAATAGAACATCTCAATGGCAGTTGAGACGAAAATGCTAGCGTTCAGACGGGTTCTGACTGTGCATAATTCGGGGGATAGTGCGCCTTGAGAGTACATGACACCGATGGCATCGAGGAATTTGGCGCCCCAGTAATTCTGTACTTTTTGGTACTGGAGATCCTTTCCATGGGGGGTTTGTATTAACTTGGAAAGCCTGTAGAATTCGGACACGCAATTGAGGACGCTTTCTCGTTCGAGAAGGCCTTTGTAGGGTGAGGAGAGGATTCGATAGAGGACAATGACAGAGACCACGATTTGTTGTTTGACAAACAAGGGCAAAGTGGCCGGGATGATGTCGGAACCGTCCAGAAGGCGCGAAAGCACGTTGCAGACCTGGGATGATATGATGAATACGGGGACAATGGCCCTCTTTTTGTCCCGTTCCAGGCTGTCGGGTAAAAGCAGGACCAGGTTCATGTGTAGTTTACAATATAGGGCCATAAGTTCTGATATGGCACTTAGCGGTGCTAGCTCGGTCAAGAGAGACGAAATACTTTCATCAAAAGCATTATAGACGAGGCCCCTGGATTCTGGGGGTGTCAGTCCAAGTTCGTCTTCCAGGTTGTTAACAAACTGTTTGTTAAACGTTCTATATTGGCGCAAAATAAGGATTTGTTTTTTTATCTCCGAAACATAGGGATCCTGGACGCGAAATATCTTGCCGTAATAAGCGTCCGTGGGAAGAGTGGGCAAGAGACCGTACGTTATTGAAGAGAGCTGATTGACAATGCATATTCCAGCCCATGCAAGGCCCCTAGCTTCTGCAGACGTGTAAAAGGCTGGATGTATATGGTACTCGTTTGTGTGTGTTGGGTGGTTATAACCAACCTGTAACCCGAGATGTAGTGCTAGCCCGCTGAAATAAAACGCCCTGTCCTCGCCAATCCCGCGGGTCCCCACATACCAATAGGACATCAGGATCAACGCTAGAACGATGGCCAGTGTATCGTATTGCTGCACAATCACGTGGTTGTCCGCCACCCCTTTGGAAACCAGCTCCTGGACATACTTCAATAGAACCTGCTGAAGATCAACGTTAACAACCGGACACGAAACGAGACATATGGCCCAAAACAACGGCTTGTTTCGTCGGAAGACGGGTGGACCAAGGTTGTTTGCGATATCCGGTCGCGACGTCGGCATGACGACCTCCTTCGGGATGACAGGGAGTAGATAATGGAACTTCTCAAAATACGCTACATAGAGCGCTCGCAGGTCTTCCCTGGACACGGTCGTGTCGTAAATCGTCTGATCCTCGTCGATCTCAAACGGCAATTTGGAAGGGGGGACATCTATTAGATACGACGACGGGTTTGACTGCGCTTCCTCAGGTGCAGATCCAGGAGATCTTGTCTCTAGCAAAAACGAAGACCCTTCCTTTGGGGTTTCATGCGTCAATGGAGCAGAAGATTGGGACGTCACTCCTCCGCGTTCAAACTGACATACCTGACCCCGTTTCTCACACCGCGTACAACGGTCGGGGAAACGGTCCATTGCGTCACATCTCTGCTTCGTCCTTCGGCATGACGAGCAAGCCCGCGCTGACTTTGAAATAGCTGTCTGCGGCAATCGCTTAGTCTTTGTCACTTTCGAATTTGCCCACATCTAGCGACTGTCTGACATGTATTCAACGCCGGCTTGGCGTTGTGCGGCGCATCTTGATCCCAAATTTAGTGGACACAAACCAGTTGGCATATGAGAGCGCAACAGGGGCATTTTGATTCTTTTGTTCCGGTCTAAGAACTGGATATTGGTGTCGCACGAAAGAAGCACAGGATGAACTGAATGACCGTCGATTAAGATCATATATCTACTAGCGCAAGGTAATAGAGCATTTAATGATTAGGGTTCTCTAAATTATTCCGGGCGATAATGGATGTTGTTTCTCTGGGTCGGATAATCAATTCTGATCTTCGGCATATTTTTCGACGGACAGTGGAGTTCAGCAGTTTAAAGACAATAATTTGGATGCAGGCCAAAGAAAGTGTGGATACGTTCTGGCCAGTGAAATTTGCTGTTCTCAACCACCATAAATGGTTAATCGGAAGGTTTCCATCGCAAAACTTTTTAGCGTTTGGTTTATATTTATGTGTTTGTTCCAGATATTAAATCGGCATTAGTTGTGTGTAAATTCTTTGAAGCTCATATCATATGTAACTATAGTAGGTTTTTGAATGATATTTTCTGGGGCTCGCTTCTAGCCTCCCCTGAACCCGTTTCGCGGATTATGTTCCAATGTTTTCGCCAACTCGATCGAACAATGTTTCTTTTGCTTCTTTTTCCAGGAAAGGATAAATACTATATTTCCGGAAAAGGATAAATACTATAATAAAAATCGGGGCCAAGAGGCTAACGTGAGTTTCGGGAACGCGACAACGATTTTGCAATGCCCCCCCCCCCCTGCAATTTGACCTTATATACAAATATCCGGCAAGCGAACTCAGGGGGTTGTGGGGGTTAGTTCTGCTTCGCAGAGGGTTTGTTGACCCAAACTTCGGCGAAGCCGACCCAGGGGTCTGGAGGCGTGCCCCCAGGAAAACCACTAGTCGTCCAGTTCACTTCTTTCCAGAAAAGAAGCAAAAGCGTTAGGGCATGACCTGAAAAAAAATCCAGGCTAAATCTAGTCTAGCATACTGGTGACGCACACTCAGGGGTCCGGGGGCAGCAGATGCCTAAAATAGGACTTTCCTGTTTTAGAAGTTCGGAGAGAGTTTATCCCGAAAAGGAAAAAATGATTTGCACGGTGTTGATCAGTTATTACTATTTGGGGAAAGCAGTTAAAAGAGCTATATATACAGCTAGTACTGTAGGCTAACGTTATAGTTACAACGAACAAGCTTAGTTAGATTTGTAGAGATATACAATGACGTTTGTGGATAGTTATAATGGGATTGGGTTGATGTGTCAAATGCTTGGCAGTGCAGAGCGAGATGACGAAATAACCTTAGAATATTGGTTCCTGGGTTGGTTGGTGCACAATCGCGAGCTAACGCGCGCCAGGTTGTGGCGTCTGTCGAATGAACATCTACGTCGCCGGTAGATCTCGCGACGTCGCCGCCGGTTCCGACAGGACAGGGTCAATCCCAAGGTCAACGGTCTCATTTTTGGCGAGGAAGGCCTGGCATGAGGTGAATTAAATCATGCAGAGCAAGCTGCTGGACCTTACATACCGTGGGACTCTTAGGGGTACATACACAGTGGTTCTAAAAAAAGATATCGGGAAGAATAATCGCCGAAGGAATAAGGCCAGGTGCACATGCTGAAACAGATGTATGCATGCATTTACATATATCCCGCGTTAGTGCGCAGCAGTCAGCGGTGCGAGGTGACGTTATATTCGAACGAGCCTAGTCCGAAGAATTTCCATATGCAAAAAATTCGCTCAGATAACTGTTGGTGAAATGCCGGTAACTTTCATGGCTAGCACGGTGTTTTGGTAGGGAGAGACAGTTTTACCTACCGGTCCCAACGGTTTTTTTTACCCCTGAACCGAATGCGTGGCACAGGCCCAGAAGATACGGGGTGCCGCCCGTACAGTCACAGCTATCCAATATAGTTGCCGTATTTTGCAGCTAAAATGCTTATCCATGCAGGAGTGCTTATATAAGCAGTCAGCATTGGGCCAATGACAGCCCGTTTTTGTGTCTGCAGATGCACATTGCTTTTTTTCAGGGGCCAGAAGAGACTTCCCGAATACAGTACCCCGCTTGAGATTGTTCACAAGGAAAGAAAACAACCAAGAAGCTTTTGCTTTGAGGCATTTGAATTGATCCAAGCATGGTTGGCAAAATTAGCGATAATTCGACCACCTCTAGGAAAGGAAAATGCCAGAGGTATCGTTGCTTTTTCTGACATCTCGCACCCGTTGAGGGTCAATCATTAACCACTTCGGCATGAAATGCACGTTATGGTTTCACTCTTCAAGGTCCAGTCTGCGCACACAATCTCCGCTGCTTGCGCCCCCTCCGAGGAGTCTACCTCCCTATATATATGCAAGTCCCCCTCTTTCTTCTGGTTTTTTCCTCTTTTTTCTTCAAGTAATCGTTTGCTTGTATACCAACTAATCTTTGCAATCGTCGATTGTGTCCATTCTTTTTAATACCAACAACCCACCACAGTCACTCTTTTAATTTTTTAATTCTCTAAACAAACGATAATGGTATCTGCCAAGTACGCTAGCTTGGGACTCCTCGCTTTTGCCGGGGCTGTCTCTGCTCACGGTCATCATCATGAAGAGGGACAGGATGTCACCAAGACAATCATTGACACCGAATTGGACGTGCAGACCGAGACCCAAGTTGTCACTCATTGCTCCGACGACCTTTGCGAGCCTCACACACAATACGTTACCCGAACCAAGGATGTGCACTCCACCGAGGAAGTTACGAAGACCACCTGCCCTTTGACTGATAGCACTGCTGCTGCGTCATCTGCTGTGCCAAGTACTGTTGCCCCAGCAACCACCTCGGCCCCATCTTTCAACAGCTCTACTCCAGCTCCTTCCTCCTCTGTGCCTGTCGTGACAAAGCACACCGTTGTCACCATCGACAGTGAGGTCATTACTACCACTACTGTTTGTCCGTTGACTGAGGAAACTGAGGCCCCAACTTCCGCCCCAACTTCGGCTGCCGAGACCCCATCCGAGACTGCCCCAGTTGAGACCACTCCAGCCTCTTCTGCTCCAGTTTCTAGCGCTCCCGCCACTACTGAGGCTCCTTCATCCTCTGTTCCTGTCGTTACTAAGCACACTGTTGTCACTATCGACAGCGAGGTCATTACTACTACCACTGTTTGTCCATTGACTGAGGAAACTGAGGCTCCAACCTCCGCTCCAGCTGAATCGACCCCAGCTGCTGAGACTTCTGTCTCCGAGACCCCGTGCGAATCCGAGACTGCCCCAGTTGAGACTGCCCCAGCCTCATCTGCTCCAGTTTCTAGCGCTCCAGCCACTACTGAGGCTCCATCTTCCGTGCCTGTAGTGACAAAGCACACTGTTGTCACTATCGACAGTGAGGTCATCACTACTACTACTGTCTGCCCACTTACTGAGGAAACTGAGGCTCCAACCTCCGCTCCAGCTGAATCGACCCCAGCTGCTGAGACTTCTGTCTCCGAGACTCCATGCGAATCCGAGACTGCCCCAGTTGAGACTGCCCCAGCCTCATCTGCCCCAGTTGAGTCCACTCCTGCCTCTTCTGCTCCAGTTTCTTCTAGCGCTGCACCAGCTACCACCCCAGCGCCAGTTTCCAGCGAAGTTCCAGTTGTGACCAAACAAACTGTCATCACTGTTGACTCTGAGGTTTTGACCACTACCACTGTCTGTCCTTTGACCGAAACTGAAACTGCTGTGCCCGTGGAATCTACGCCAGAAAGTGTTCCAACCACTTCAGCTCCTGCACCGGTTGAGACCCCAATTGAGTCTGCACCAGTCTCCTCAGCACCTGCAGAGTCTACTCCTTGTGAAACTGAGTCCACTCCTGCACCTGAGGTTCCTGTGTCCACACCTGTTTCTTCTGCTCCAATTGAGTCTTCTCCGGTCTCTGAAGTGCCTGTTTCTACACCAGCTGCCGCCGAATCCACCCCATGCACTGAGGCAGAGACGGTTGCTCCAACTACCCAGGCCCCATGCCCATGCGCCACTCAGCAGCCAGGGCAGCCACCATACAACAACGGCACCGCCCCAGTTCCAGCTCCTGAGTCTTCAGTTGAGGCTGTCCCATCTGAGGCTGTTCCAACTTCTGTTCCTGTTGAAACCTCTGGTGTTCCAACCGAGGCCCCAACTGAGGCTCCAACTGGTTCCGGTGTTCCAGGTGTCAGTGCTCCAGCTTCATCTGCCGCTGCTGTTCCATCTGGCGCTGCTTCCGGTTCTCCATCTGACAACAGCACCATCCCACAGGAGACTTCTGCTGAATCTTCCGGCCCAATGCAGGTTAGCGGTGCCGCAAGCTTTGGCGCCAGCTCTGGATTGGTTTCCGTTGTTGCCATCCTTGGAGCCGTTGCCTTGATGTAATTTTTTGACGAATTCTTTTTTTCTCTTGATTTACTTATTTACTTTATAAATTACCTACAACTTAATATTTTTCCTTTTTCCGTATTTTAGACTGACTTCACCACGAATTTTTAAAGCTCATCAGCGTGTTAGGGCTCAGATAACAGACGCCTATGTGACTTGGACCCTTCGGATGTCCCTTTAACCTTCGCCGGGAAAGAACCAAATTTGTTGTGTTAACTCTGCGGAGCTTCAGGCTACGAAAGATAGGCTTTCTTTTTTTAGAAGAGGATCAGCGTTGCAATTGGACGTGAGCAGTTTAGCCGGCCATTTACCATTCTAATTTCTTACTTAACACAACGTGCAGGTCAGCACTGCAGCTGCTTTTTTTTTTTTTTTTTTTTTTTTTTTTTTGGCAAGACTTCTGGGGGCACGCCCCTTCGGGGGTTTCGGGTTGGAAGGAGGTTCTTACCTTGGTCGGCTCTTTGTTAGGTTAGTAGGGGCTTGTTCACCCTGTTGTTGCTGGATATAATTGTCGTCCTGTTAGATAAACTTTCCGTGAAAGCCGCCACTGGTAATCAGCCGGATAATTCGCATATCTTTACTCTTTCTTAATGACTCCTGACTTGCAGCTTCTGTGGTTTACGATGCACACATATCGACATACTGTTAGGACTTCTAACGGCCGTATAAAACAGGTAACTTTCCACAACTTAGTAGGTTTATGTCCCAATGCCACATTTGGGGTCTATGTGTATCCAAAGCATGTCCCAGGGTCGCAGTTGCTTGCAAAAAAAATCCGTAGCTTCTGGGATAGGTTTGCAGGGGGGCTATTCCCCTGCACCCCCCGTGGCTCTGCGAGGCTTCGTTCGACCAGGTGCCCATCGCCTCGACCGTAGCGAGCTCTGGGGGTCTGGGGGCGTGCGCCAGGAAACTATTCATCGACTAGTATTCTTCTTTTTTCCAGAAAAAGAAGCAAAAAGCGCTTGTTATCCAGGAAGACAGTATAGGGTTATTATTGAGGCTTGTTCTTTTCAAAAGGAACCAAGATGTTAGCGTGTGTCCCTTCAATCCGTTGGAGGTCTTTCAGATAATCCCGCTGTGGCAGACAACGCATATTGTATTGTAACACTACCCAAAATCCGCGAAGCGGACCCCGGGGGTCTGGGGGCGTGTCCCCAGAAAACCACGGAGATTGTGCCAAGCTCTGTCGTTGAGTACGAACATGAGTTGGTCTCAGAGAGATGGATTGATATTACACAGAAGCTACAAGACGTTTTTAGCTATCTCGTCACTGAGACTTGAAGAGTTCTATGAGTTTTTCGCCGACGGATGATTCTACCTCGGTACCATCCCTCGCTATTTTGACGGGCTTGTTGTCATTATAGGGGTTCCGCAGGTTGTTTGTCTTGGAAAATGGTAAGGGCTTTTCAGAGAGCCACTTGATTTTAAAGGGCGATGTCCAGTTGTTTGCCGACTTGGAGGTTGCGGACGGTTCCTCTGCTGTGGATTCGTCAGACTCTGAGTCGTCAGTGAGAGCCTCCCAGAAGAGGCTGCCTCTGGAGGAGTCGTCGACTATTCTCCCGGGTGGGATGGGGATGGAATCATCGGCCGGGGTGGTGATGATTTTGGGTAGCTGGGTTGTTGTTGTGGTTGGATAATATACAGATGAGGATGGGGATGAAACTCGGGACGAGCTGTGGCTTGATGGTGGCGACATGTTAAGCTTGTTCTCCTTGGGAGCCTCTTCCTCTTCGTCTTCTTCGTCGAGGAGGTTGTCATTATTGGTGGCGGTGGTGTCCTCGACGGCAGTGCTTTTGATCTCGCTCTCCATTCGAGCATAGCCGTAATACTCACCTGTCCGGTTGGCAGAGAAGAAGAGGTAGACGTTTGCACTTGTGCGGAATGCACGGTTGAAGAGGTCTTCGTTGTGGGTCTGGGTCGACCAGATGCCCAGCTTTGCCGAAGCCTGTAGATCTTCAATTGTGAGGCTCTTGCAGATGAAGTATCGATTTTCAGAAGGTGAGGACTCCGGTTGTTGTTGTTGTTGTTGTTGTTGTTGTTGTTGTTGTTGTTGTTGTTGTTGTTGTTGTTGTTGTTGTTGTTGTTGTTGTTGTTGTTGTTGTTGTTGTTGTTGTTGTTGTTGTTGTTGTTGTTGTTGTTGTTGTTGTTGTTGTGGTTGTGGTTGTTGCGGCTGTTGCTGCTGCTGCTGCTGGTGTTGTTTGGGCCTTTGATGATGCTGAGAGTCGTCCTTGGGCACCTGCTGCTTGATGAGGAGCTTGTTTCCGCGCAGATACGAGCCAGACACCTTGTGAAACTTTTCTACCCCCTTGCGCACAGCCTCGGCGGACTTGTAATTTACAAACGCACAGTTTGTGCGCTCGATGAGGAAGATGGATTGGATGTCCATGGTGCCAAACCTTTTGCACAGCTCGTCCAGGGTGGTGTATAGAGGCAGGTTGCCGACCCAGATGGCATGACCGGACTGACGCGGTTTCTTGGGCGGGCCCCGCGGTAGATCCAGGTTGGACTTTGTGCCCGCAGTGGACGCTGGACGATTGGGCGTGCTGAACCCAAGCGAAAACGGGTTCTGGGCCAACGGCGGAGGCGGCGGCCTGAAAGGATAATGCTGGAACCCGGGGGGAGCACCGTAAACATAGCAGAAATGTGGGTTAGAGGTGATTAGCGGCGGCGGGGGTGAATAATAATAGGGGTTATGAGGATAGGGACTGTAGAGCTGGTACGGCGAATAATACTGGATGTCGGCCGTGGGCGCGGGATAATACGGATGGTTGATGACGCCAGACGAATTGTGACGAGAATGGTGCTGCTGCTGTTTCCTCGGGGCCATCTTCTTGTCATCGTTGGTTGAATTTTTCATCTTTAGGCCATGTGGAGAAGAGAAGGCGGAGAGACACAATGATAAGGGTGGTTGGAAATATTATAATAATCGAATGAAATAGGTAGAGAAGAGGTTGGAAGGAGAGGGAGGAACAAGCTAGTTAGCCTTACAGACAGACAGTCTGTGTTATGAGCAGGGATAATAATAATAGCAAAACAAAATATAGCCTGCTGCTTTTTGAATATAAGATTCTGAAGCTTATATGTATTTTTAACCTTTGTTTTGCTTTTTTTTTTTTTGTAAGCTTGTTTTGCACCTCTGCGGGCCTCGCTGTCAGTCTCCTGTGTGGGGGAAAACTATGCAAGGTCCTAGCCAGGGATAAAAAACAAAGTGAACCAGTGTGAGTCGTTTTTGGAGCCTGCTAAAAATACACTCGGCCCTCTGCATACATTTATGTACGTCCACAATTCTCGGATGGTAGCGATCGATCGATGTACATACACCACGCGTCGGCGACGTCCACCGGTAAATTGAGTTTCCTGCCAAAAAGAAAAGCCCACACCACAGCCGTCCAGCATCGCGCAGCCAGGCGTGTCTGTCTGACAACCCAAGGCAAGGGAACCACGACGCAGGAGGCGGCTGTCTCTCGTGCATGTTATTAATAGCCCGACAGCCAGTTCTCAGCACCATCCGGCATATAGCGGCAGACGGCTGCAGCGCAACAATGTCAACAACAACAACAGTCGAGGCATGCTCCAGTTACGCGCAATGTAGGTGTTCATAGAAACGTTTCTTTTTCCACACAACCACCACCCCTCTTCGACACTGTACTCACACACGCACACATACGGCAAAAGCAATCTACAGCAAGAGCGACGACGAACAAACGTCTGCATATATTAACCACGGACCCATTCATTCTGTCCAACGAAACTACATACTCCCGATCTATATATAACGATCGACACGCAAGGGTACACAGATGGGCATGCACCGGCAACGCCGATCGGCGGGCAACACTCAAAAAGCCGTTGGGACCGTTTAGATCGATCTCCCCCGGTCCGCGGACCGTAGTCCAGATCCAACCCACGCCCAGCACGAAGAAAATATACCCTGCCGGCTGCTCCCATCTGCACCCTATCAATATATATGTCCCTTCGTCCGCCCTCCGGCAAGACACTGCGATCTGCACACACACCCCTTGGACAGGAAAATCATACGATCAATACATACCGTGTACCTCTTACAGGGCCGCGTCATCTTGCATACTGTCGCACCGCATGACCACATGTGAACCGCGCCTATCAAACGTCCAATGTTACATAAAAACAATCAAACCTTATTAGCTCCAATATACAGTACCAAACTCAACCACTCCGTTTCTGATACACAAGTGTTCACATCCTTCGTATTCTGACACACACTATATTTTCCCAGTTTTCTGGGGGCACGCCCCCAGACCCCCAGGGTCGGCTTCGCCGAGCGTTGGGCATCTAAACAATCATATAGACATTTCCTGGGGCATGTCGCCAGACTCTCTAGGCTCGCTTCGCTCGAGACTACGTATATGGTTCTACGTCTAGAAGGAGAAACCCTAACCCGCTAATGGTTTTCTGTAGGCATGTTCCCAGACCCCCTGAGCTCGTCTCGCTCGAGGCTATGGGTGGTGTGTTATTGGTGCCAGCCCTTCAAGCTACTACCTGAAAGTGTTATCTGGGGGCAGGCCCCCAGACCCCCTGGGCTCGCTTCGCTCGATATTACAGGTGATGCTTGTTCTTTCTATTCCACAAAGCCTCGCAGAGCCACCGGGGTGCAGGGGGCTGGACCCTGCAAACCATAACCCAGAAAAGGTTTTCTTCGAGGTCTGGGCATCGAGAATCTTCTCGTAGCAAAATATGTTATAGAAAAAAGGAATTCAACCAGATAATTGACCAATATGCTTCAGCCAACGCATTAATTAATTTATATTACTTACCGTTTTCTGGGGGCACGCCCCCAGGCCCCCTAGGTCGGCTTCGCCGAGGGCTGGGTCAAGAATAACCTTCTGTGAAGCAGAACTACCGCTTTTTGCTTCTCTTCTAGAAAAGAAAACGGTTCAACAAGTTGATAGTCGACTTCGCCGAGTTCTGGGTCCTCAATTCTTCTGCGAAGCAGAACTAACGCTTTTGCTTCTTTTCTGGAAAAGAAGAAACTGTTCAACGGAATTCAATCAGAAGATTGACTTAAAGAAGTCTTGTGTGATACTACGACAAAGGGTGCTGGTGATGAGAATCGCTTCGTTGCCTTTAAAGAGCTATAAGGTATAGAAGGCCTTTTTTCAAGGTACTAGGGGTCTTTCGTTCTTGAAACTTTATAAAGCATTATTTTAAGCTGTGTTCACGGCCAAAAACATCATCGAGTTAGATCAATTCTTACAAGGCTTATTTTCTCGCCATTTAAAGCGTCCAATGA
The DNA here is from genome assembly GCA_030573635.1 of Blastobotrys ciferrii. Classification (NCBI taxonomy): domain Eukaryota; kingdom Fungi; phylum Ascomycota; class Dipodascomycetes; order Dipodascales; family Trichomonascaceae; genus Blastobotrys; species Blastobotrys ciferrii. The sequence goes on along the minus strand of JAJMDO010000020.1, from coordinate 43,764 downwards.
AAATCGAACATTCCAAAAATTGCAGAATATCCACATCCTCCAGAATTCCCCCGCCAGGTTCGTGACGTGGCTAATAAACTACTACCAATAACATCGAGCGAAGCGAGCCCTGGGGGTCTGGGGGCATGCCCCCAGAAAACAGTTCTTGGATAGGATTTGCAGGGGGCCAGTCCCCCTGCACCCCCGGGGCTCTGCGAAGCTTCAACGAATAGGAAGCTTGTACCTCTACCCATAGCCTCGAGCGAAGCAAGACCCGGGAGTCTAGGGGTGTGCCCCAGCAAACAGTTCTGGGATAGGGTTTGCAGGGGGCCAGCCCCCTGCACCCCCATGGCTCTGCGAGGCTTCAACGAATAGAAAACAATAAACATTACCCATAGTCTCGAGCGACGCGAGCCCCGGGGGTCTGGGGGCGTGCCCCCAGAAAACCACCACCTGTGGGTTAGGATTTGCAGAGAGGAAGGCTTAAAAGAATGGTTTAGCCCATAGCTTCGAGCGAAGCGAGCTTTGGGGGTCTGAGGGTGTGCCCCCAGAACACAGTTCTGGGTTAGTTTTTTCAGGGGGTGCATCCCCGTGGCTCTGCGAGGCATTAACGAACAGAAAGAATGTACCTCAACCCATATCATCGAGATAAGCGATCTCAGGGGGCCTGGGGGCATACCCCCAGAAACCATTACAGGCTCATGCTACACCCGTGCCTCTGCGAGGCTTCAACGAGTAGAAAGAATTGAAGGCTACCCATAATCTCGAGCGAAGCGAGCCCAGGGGGTCTGGGGGCGTGCCCCCAGAAAACCACTACGGGCCTATGCTACACTCGTGGCTCTGCGAGGCTTCAACGAGTAGAAAGAATTGAAAGCTACCCATAATCTCGAGCGAAGCGAGCCCTGGGGTCTGGGGGCATGCCCCCAGAAAACCACCTGTGGGTTAGGGTTGGAGGTCCAAGCCCCTGCGGCTCAACGAGGCCTCAACTAATTAATAGAAACGATAGCCATAACCTTGAGCGAAGCGAGGCCAGAGGGGTCCCAGAAAATGGTTAGTCATTAAAGAAGGTTGTTTAGACGAAGCGAGCACTGGGGGTCGTCGGGGGTAGAACGATGTGCGTGCAGATCATGGCACAAGGGGCCAAAATTATGGGCTGGGACAAGACTGAAAAATGGTGATGGGCTGGGTTCGGGGTGGGACAGAAAACTTGACTGGAGCGGTGCTTTGAAATTTTTTTTTTTTTTTTTTTTGTTTTCTGGACGGGACAATACGACTCAGACCCTAGCATAGAGCCAGCGTAGCTATGGCGGAAGAACAGGTAGCAGCACCGACTTCTTCTGCGGAGAGCCTGGCTTTTTCGATGGATCCGACGCTCGTCGAGCTCCACGAGAAACACCACCACCAGCATGTGCTGGAGGAGCCGGCGATGCCGGGGGGAGCGGCTGCGTCGGGGACGCAGCACTCGATGGCGAACGTGCTGCTGGCGGGCGGCATTGGCGGGGCCATAGGCGACAGCGTCATCTACCCGCTGGACATGGTGAAGACCCGGCAGCAGGGCGCACCCAACGTGGTCAAGTACAAGACCATGTCGCGGGCCTCGTGGACGATTCTGCGCGAGGAGGGTCTGCGGAAGGGCGTGTACGGGGGGTACAGTCCGGCGATTATCGGCGCGTTCCCGGCCACAATGCTCTTCTTCGGCACGTACGAGTACATCAAGCGGCTCTTCATCAACCGGTGGGGGGTCCCGGAGACCCTGACCCATCTGACGGCTGGTTTCCTGGGCGACTTCGTGAGCTCGGTCATCTACGTGCCCAGCGAGGTGCTCAAGACGCGCATGCAGCTCCAGGGCCGCCACAACAACCCGCACTTTGATAGTGGGTACAACTATCGGGGCCTCACGGACGCGGTGCGCACGATTGTTCGGGCCGAGGGCCCAGGGGCACTTCTTTACGGGTACAAGGCGACTCTGATACGCGACCTGCCCTTCTCGGCGCTCCAGTTTGCATTCTACGAAAAGTTCCACCAGTGGGCCCAGGAGTTTGTTGGTCGAAAGCGCGACATGGGCGTGGGGCTCGAGCTGGCCACCGGCGCCCTGGCCGGGGGGCTCGCAGGCGTCATCACCACGCCCCTCGACGTGGTCAAGACCCGGATCCAGACCCAGCACAACGACCCCAAAACCGCGCCAACAGCCTCCAAGCCCGCCACCCTCAGCAACTCCACCGTCGGCGCCCTCCGCACCGTGTACAAGCTCGAAGGCGTCGCCGGCGTCTTCAGCGGCGTCGGCCCGAGACTCTTCTGGACCTCAATCCAAAGCAGCATCATGCTCCTCATCTACCAATCAACCCTCAAAATATTAGAAGAACACCCAGTGTTCTAATGTACATAGCACCCCTAATCCCTCTAGACTAATAGATTTAATGTCCAACCAAACGACTAACCTACTTGGCCGTTTTCTGGGGGCACGCCCCCAGACCCCCTGGGCTCGCTTCGCTCGAAGCTATGGGCTAAACCATTCTTTTTAAGCCTCTCCCCCCATGCAAATCCTAAGCCGGTAGCGGTTTTCTGGGGGCTCGCCCCCAGACCCCCACGGCTCGCTTCGCTCGAGGCTATGGGTAATGTTTATTGTTTTCTATTCGTTGAAGCCTCGCAGAGCCACGGGGGTGCAGGGGGCTGGCCCCTGCAAATCTTAACCCACTGGTCGTTTCCTGGGACACGCCCCCAGACTCCTAGGGCTCGCTTGACTCGAGATTATTGGTACTGTCTTATCTTTCTATTTGTTGAAGCCTCGCAGAGCCACGGGGTTGCAGGGGGCTGGCCGCCTGCAAATCTTAACCCAGTAGTGGTTTTCTGAGGGCACGCCCCAGACCCCGGGGCTCGCTTCGCTCGAGATTATAAATAGTGGTCTATCTTTCTATTCGTTGAAGCCTCGCAGAGCCACGGGGGTGCAGGGGGCTGGCCCCCTGCAAATCCCAACCCAGCGTATAGCTACCGTGAAACCATCCGGGGACGCCTTCAGACCTGCAGTGTTAGCTTCGCTCGAGATTACGAGTGTAATTCTTCGAATGAAGTCTCGCAGAGTCACGGAGTACAGGGAGCCGGCTTTACCGAATAGAAAGGTAAAACGCCACCCCTAATCTCGAGTGAAGCGAGCGCCAGGGCCATGCCACCAGATATTCACATCATTATAGCTATAAATATACATGTGGGTTAGAATGCAGGGAGCTGCCCCTCCCCCTGCATCTCCATGCTCTGCGAGGTTTTAACGAATAGAAAGGTAAAACGCAGCCACCCATAATCTCGAGCGAAGCGAGCCTCGGGGGTCTGGGGGCGTGCCCCCAGAAAACCACTACTGGGTTAAGATTTTGCAGGGGGCCAGCCCCCTGCACCCCCGTGGCTCTGCGAGGCTCCAACGAATAGATAAACTGAACACTACCCAAAGCTTCGAGCGAAGCGAGCCCTGGGGGTCTGGGGGTGTGCCCACAGAAAACTACTACCGGGTTAGGATTTGCATGGGACTGCCCAGTGGCTCTGCTACGCTTCAACGAATAGAGAGATAAAACATTACCCATAATCTCGAGCGAAGCGAGCCCAGGGGGTCTGGAGGCACGCCCCCAGAAAACCACTACTGGGTTAGGGTTACAAGTAGCTCTCAGCAAGGCTTCAAGGAAAGGAAGACAGAACATTACCCATAGTCTCGAGCGAAGCGAGCCTAGGGGGTCTGGGGACGTGCCCCCAGATAACACTTCCGAGTTGTCACTTAAAGGAGGCCAGAATAGAAAGTATAATTGTCACCTATAATCTCGAGCGAGGCCAGAAACCTCCCTGGGTTATTTTTTGTAGACAGTCTCTGCAAAATTAGGCCAATAAGAAGACTTGCCCGAGCAGAACTATGCTATTGGCTCCAGAAAAGGAAGGCACAGTTGAACCAATTGAATTTTAGATCACTACATAATTATTACACCAGGAAGGTTCCCCCTCTTCGGGAAATTCATGCAGAATATAGATTATTCGCTTCGCTTGATGGTAATTTCGTAAAGTGCTGGTCGGATTTCCGACTTTCATGCACCTAGAATTTCTTTTTCAGACAATGAACTCAGTAAACCCTAGACACCCTTTTTTATTCCATGTTGAATTCCCAGATCCGGCTTAACTCTACTCAGGTACATCCCGGAGGATTGGATAGACACCCCACAAACAACTGGTGATTTTGATACAAAGGAATGTAGGGCTGGAATGATTGACGCGCATCTGCCAAATTGATCCTTCGCATGTGCGTGCGCGCGCGTCCGCACAAAGCCACATGGGCCTCTTGCATAAACTCCCGTAACGAGTGTATGTGTCTATAGATTCCTCATTCCTGCAATTTTGCATGCATGCTGGTTTCTACCCAGACCTCGGCGAAAACGACCCTGGGGGTTTGGGGGCATGCCCCCAAAAAAATGGCGATGCAATGCGGTTGGAAACTCGGTGGATATAATAACCAGAGTAAGAATAAATTAACGTGAGCTCGTAAATACATATAGAGGAAAAGAGGTCTATTTCTTTTTTCTTCCGAACAGTCCTCGCTTCTTCTTTTCGGGCTTTGGAGGCGCCATTGGACGGGTGTAGCCCTGGTTGTCAGCGTCACCGGACGAGTTCCCAAACGAGATGACGTTGTCGTTGTTCGCAGCGTAGGGGTTTGAGGTGAACGCCGGGACGGGGTTGTTCCGGATGGACCAGCCAAGCCGCGGAGTCTCCATCTCCTCTCTTATCCGCTCGTCGCCAGTGCAGGCATATTCAAACGCCCGGATGGTGTCGAGGGGACGCTCGTTGCGCTGCCTGGTGGGATTCGAGTGGTCTGGGTTTGTGATGACGTTTCCAAACATGTCCCTAAACCGTGACTCTGGGGACACTGTGGAAACGGTGCGCTGATGGTTGTTCTGCTCCTCGAACGGCTGGGCGTCCCGGATCGCAGTCAGAATCGGATCATGGATGTCCGAGTGGTGCTCCTTGGTGGGTAACTCACTCGAGCGCTGGATGGCTACTTCGCCGCCGCCCTCGCTCATTCTTTTCTTGAAAATTGCCATCCTGGTCGGAAGCCGGGGTCCTTATATACCTATTGCGCGCGCCCTGTGTGGTCTCCTATCGTCGAACTCGGCCGAAGCAAGGGAAAAAAAGAAATGCAGCCCTATCGGTCAGGTCGGGGAATGCGGTGCCCGTGATGGTGGCGTATATGGAAGCTGGGGAACAAACGGGGGTCCTAGGGGGGTCTGGGGATGCAAACCTCGCACCCCGCGGCCGCAGGCCCTATTTATATAAATAAGGTATAGGCCCGTCTATCCTGAGCACCTCTGCACTTAGAGGGGTCCAATCTTAAATGAGAAATGAGAGGCTATGCTGCTTCCCAATCAGGAAACCCCTCTGCGCATCCCACTCGTGCCTGATTATCGTCACCGCATTTTTCAGTCCAACAACACAAACTGAGAAAAAACACGCGACTCCTCTCACTCCTTCCTGTCCTATTCTACTCTGTCTGCCCCAAAATAGCAGCGCAATCTAACGTCTCCCGCACCTCACCTTATCGCTGCTTCCCCAGCCTGCCGCTCTGTGCTCTGCCGCGCCCTGGAAGCTGATGGAATGAACGAACGTACGTACGCGCACCGTCGATCATGCCCCCTCATCGCAGTCTCACATTTACGCCTCGCGTTTTGCGCGTGATAATACATCTCGATAACTCCCCATGCGCTTCATTCATTGATCGTCTTTTGCTTTCTGGGGGCACGCCCCCAGACCCCCGTGGTTCCGCTTCGCGGAAGGTTTGGGTAGATTCTCCCTTAGACGGGTAGTATATTCCAATACAACCCCTGGGTGGGCCTCGACAAAGTTACGTATTCCTGATGCGGCGTAGGACGTAGAATAGTTCAAATAGCCTGGCTTTGGGATTTTTTCCGCTTAGAAGAATTAGCTTGTGTGATGCTTTCTTTTGGGCTGTTCGGTAGATAGATTCATGCAGATTGTATGAATCGAGGCATTTTTAGATCGCTGGAAGCTATGTCCGGCCTTGTTCCAAATTAAGATGCGGCGCAGCACAATGAATGACCTGAGACAATTATAGATCCACTCCGAGTACTGTACTCAGACATAATTTTATCGCTCACGCAAAAAAATGCAAACCAGACAGATGGATTTCAATAATTTCGCACGCTTATGCGTTTTTATTACCCGCATGAGCATCTAGCACATACATCGTTTGCCTACTTTTGGTCAAACAACTCATGTAGTATTTTGAAAATACTTCGCCGGTCTATTAATCACGCCCCCAAAAACTGCACCCCTGCGAGTCTTCAACGAATAGAAAGAATAAGCATCATCCATAATCTCCAGCGAATAGTTTGTGGGGCACGTGCCCAGAGCCCCATGGCTCTGCGAGACACGAAAAACTGCAAGGATAAATAACTTCTAGCGAAGCGAGCCCAAGGGTCTGGGTGTGCCCCAGGAAAGAAACGACCAGTGGGTTAGGATTTGCAGGGGGCCAGCCCCCTGCACCCCCGTGGCTCTGCGAGGCTTCAACAAATAGAAAGTTAAAACATTACATAATAAACTGATTAAATGTAATGATAAAACATTACCCATAATCTCGAGCGAAGCGAGCCCCGGGAGTCTGGAGCGTGCCCCCAGAAAACCAATACTGGGTTAGGATTTGCAGGGGCCAGCCCCCTGCACCCCCCGTGGCTCTGCGAGGCTTCAACGAATAGGAAGATAAAACGCCACCCATAACCTCGAGCGAAGCGAGCCCCGGGGTCTGGGGGCGTGCCCCCAGAAAACCACTTGTGGTTATATTAGGAATACAGAGGGTCAGTGGCTCTGCGAGGCTTTAGCGAATAAGCGATTCCAGGGGATCTGAGGGCATGCCTTCAGAAAACTGCTTGCGCTTTATGTTAGAATTTTCATCCCCGTGGCTCTAATAAACTTTTACCCATAGGCTTTGAGTGAGGCAAATGCTCCGGGACCTGTTTCTCAGGGGTGGGTTCGTGTGCGGCTGTAACGGTAGAACATCAACGTTTGGACGTATATGGCATATTTGGGACCAAGTACTGGAGGAAGGTTTGAGGAAAGGTAGAGTAGAAAAGAGGCTATTAGGTTAAATGGATTGCTTTGGGCTTGTCGCAGATGAAAGTGTGGTAGTGCAATTTAGTGTAAATTTCTAGTTAGGTTGAAAATCTTGGTGGTGGGGAGGGTGGAGTTTGCATATGTGGAACTTACCCATGCAGAGTACCCCTTAATTCTGTAACTTCAAGTGCATTAATTTCAACATATTTGTTTGATACCGCAGGTAGTCTAATAGATATGACTGGAAAGGCAGAAGAGGTGCCACCGCCGCCACAGTTTACGCTGGTGCGCTCGGACACGATGGGAGATACGGAGGTGAGCGAAGAGGTGGAGAAGGCAGAGGGGGAGGAGGAGCCCAAGAGGGTGAGCAGACTTTTGGATAAGCTGAAGATACACTCTGGGGGCGACGGTCAGACCAGGACACTGGAGGTGCCGGGGAGCCCGAATAGTACGGTCAGCGAAAAAAGGGGGCGACGATTATCTAACAGTCTGCGGATATTCTCGCGATCACGAAGTAACAGTCGGGTGCGTCCAGAGGACCAAGAGTCGTCGGAATATGTGCCTCCTGGCCTCATGGACAATGAGAACGGCGCTGGCGCGGAGGAGCTGGCGACTAGACTAGCGCTGGTGAAAGCCGAGGGTGGTGAGGACGCGGTTGGCGACTCTCTGTTCTCCAAGGAAATCGACAATCAGTTGCAGGAGGCAATTGATCTACACGAAGCGGGCCATTTGGAAGATGCAGCTGTACGATTCAAGAAGCTGGCCGATCCACATGGACCCAACCACCCCCTTGCGCAAGTGCTCTATGGATTGGCGTTACGTCATGGATGGGGGTGTCCCCGCGACGAAGAGGCCGGGTTCACGTTTCTTCGCAAAGCGGCGTCAAACTCAGCCCTGCTGGAAAAGCTATCCACCAACGGCGAGGAAAAGCTATCCACCAACGGCGAGGAAAAGCTGTCGGCACGAAACAAAAAAGGGCTGGCAAAGGGCGAGTTGGTGCTGGCCATCTACGAGCTCGGGAATTGCTTCAGATACGGTTGGGGCTGTGATAAAGACCAATATGCAGCCAAAACATACTATGAAACTGCTGCCAAACTCGGCGATGTCGACGCCATGGTCGAGATTGCCTGGTGCCACCTGGAGGGCTTTGGAACCAAAAAGGATAAGCACAAGGCCGCACGCTATTATCGTATGGCAGAAGACAAAGGCCGATACGAGGTCGGAAACTCGTGGATCTGGAAAGATAAGTACAACTAACTAATTGATGAACAAACTAATTAATTAAAGCCAAGTCTCTCCCCACATGCACAACATGTTGCAGATCGTTGCTCCCATGTATGCAGGGAGGAGGCTGTGTAACTAAGCATAACGCAGAACAACGAACCGTTGACAAAAATAAATCACATTCGTCCGAATTTTTCCAGCTTCTTGGATCGAGATATTTTAAATGGAGGCTGAGTAGAAACCAGTTTGGGTTAGGAAGCCCCTGCCTCTGCGAAGCTTCCACGGGCCGACCCTAGACTTGGGGCGTCTGGCTCTTCGCACTTATACGTAACTACAAGTCGTCTGCCTTTCTTCTTTTTCCAGCGAAAGAAGCAAAAAGCATTTGTTCTGCTTCTCATAAAGCCCTTGCCCCAAAGCTTCCGCGAAGCGGAACCGCAGGGGTCCGGGGCCTGTCCAGAAGCCGGTTCTGTCTGAGTTAGGAAAGTCCGTAGCTTTGCGACGAAAGAAAGAACACTAAGAGCCTTCCCTCTACATCTGCATGCAACAACATATGGCACAAGTAGCAGAGATGAGAGACGAACCAGCATATTAATTTATTCTGCTGGAAACAAACTTATGTACATTTCAAACCTCATCTGATATATAGAACGATATAGAATGAAGCTTGGTGCGGCCGGTGTGCGAAAGGCACGTGGTTAGTTTATACGAAATAAGGGTCTTCAATGGATCGACATAATAGCCGGCCTATAGTATGCTAGATGCCATTTCCTGAAATGGCAATGTATTAAAATGTTGCAAATACTTCTATAGCACCTTTTAGTTCGAATACAGATCCCCTGGGCTCGCTTCGCTCGAGGCTATGGGTACTGCTTTATTCTTTCTATTCGTTAAAGCATCGCGATCGCAGTCTCACAGGGGTGCAGGGGGCTGGCCCCCTGCGAATCCTAACCGAGTAGTATGTTTCTGCGGGTGCCCCCCCCCCAGACCCCTTGGGCTCGCTCCGCTCAAGGCTATGGGCAGTGGTCCGTACGCGTTCTTCCTGTTCACTGAAGCCTCGCAGAGTCCACGATCCTCACCCGGTCCAGACATGGCCATGGTATATATGGATCTATGCTATCAGATTTCATGCATATGCATATGCATATGCATATATATTAATTATAATATTAATAGTATATATGAGAACTTGCGTCTATAGCTTTGTGGTATATATATATTTTACAACATTGTACATGTGAATCGAATATATTATATAACATCGGCCATATAAAACACTACTGCGCTGAGGCGCTCGAACGATATATCATCACACTAATATATATATATATATATATATATATAGACGAGAATAGATTTTTTTCCAAAGACTTAATCCTGCACCCTTAACTACCCAAGCGGTATGCATCAATATTATAATAACTTCGATTCTAGCTAGCGCTGTGGACATCTAATGGCCTCAGTGTACTTCTCTGAATAATTCTCACCTAGGCCTGCTTATTAATTCAATATACATGAACACTATTTACCAGGGCAGTGGTGAAACCTATTTTTCGAAAATCAAGAAACAAAACGGTTCCGTTTCGTTGAAGGGTGCTTTGCGAGTCATCACCATTAACGTCAGAGGGTATGCAGCCAACCCCACAACAACTGCAACTTTAGAGGCACAAAAGACTTTAATTTACAGCGGGCACCGAAACTGTATTTTTCTAGAAAAAATATAAGCTAGAGGAAACTACTGCGTAAAGTAGCCGACATACACGCGATTAAATTTATAGCTAACTGGCCATGATTTAATACAAGTACATATACATGTCTGCTCATGCAAAGGTAATTAATCTTTGGGGTGAATCTCCATTAATATTGGAGCCTCATACATTGATCGGCGTGGTCACACTGTTATTTTTCGGCTTGCCGGTAGTATTCCAACTGAAGAACTACGTGGGGGACGCCTGGAAATACGATCTGTCGTTGTACGTATCCGATACGGTGAATATGCATATGTGTGCTGCATCTGACGGAACTGGGGTTCCGCACTGCTTGCGCAATCGACCAGCGCATGTCACTATCGGACCGCCCCTGGCCTAATAGAGGTTCGATCCTCTTAATTCTCCTTGAAGGAAATTCACAGACAAACTTGGGCCATTCATTTCCATCAATTGACATTGAGAATGTGTCAGATTTCACGCCTCAAACAGCTGAAAACCCACAGCTGCAAAAGCGACAAAAACTTAGTTATCCAGTTATTAGTAAATTCTAGCTTCTTTCCAAAAAGAGTCGTTCTGCTTCGCCGAAGTCGGTTTAACACGCGAAGCTCGGCGAAGCCGACCCAGGGGGTCTGGGGGCGTGCCCCCAGAAGACAGTGTGTCGTGTAAAATTATTCCTTGTCCAGAAGAAAGCGTTTGTTCCAGAGCAGGCTTACAGTTACAAACTCCGGGCGGGTTTCTCTAGGCGACTCTATAATAAATAGAATAATCAATCAGTCAGAACAGGCTTGGACACAGTGCCTAGTCGAGGCCCCTAAGAAAACCACTAAACAGTCTTATGTACCCAACTCGGCGAAGGCAAACTACATGTGGAAGCGGTGTTGAGTTGGCAAAGTGGGGCCCTGAGCGCCCTGCATGTGCGTTCATTTTACGTTGGGGATTGGGAGAGGGTAACAAATCGGAGTAGAAATAAGTCAAGTTGTGCCAAAGAGGAGGAGGGTGTCTGCGTATGCAGGAGGGGCCCACAGAGCGTTGTAAACGAATTCTTATATGTGGGTCTAGGTTTGATATTAATACGAGCAGAGCGGTTGACTAAATGTTATTAAGGTGAGTGTGCCGAGTGAGGCGGCGTCTCAGGGCGCTGTCAGGGTTAAACGATCAGCGTCGGATGCACGGTGCGATACGCGGGATAAATCGATCCGGATACGATTGTCTTAGTCCAGTATACCTATGGACGAAGGTGTAGTAGCCGGTACAGCGCCGTACGATGAAACGCAGATACGTACGAGATGTGCCTAGATTAACTGGAGGGCGGGGCCAAGTGGGGACGCTTTCTGTATTATTTACCGGTCGTGCATGGATGCTCGTTGGAAAGACCTGCTCTGACTCTGACTCTGAGTCGTGCGGCGCGGACTATTCATGTGTAACCGAATCCCGCGCGCATGCAGCGAACGTTGTTCGCCAAAGTTTGTGAGTGAAACGAGGGGCTGGCATGGGCAAGGCATAGTTCGAGCCCACGGGTATAAATTCTGACGTACCAATTTTAGCCGTGGAGTGGGTTGTCTAGCGACCTGCGTTTGCTGATTGCAGAGGGAATTTTAATGTCTATGACATCGGCCCCACGTATACTGTACCCACTTTGTCCAACGAGTCGTCTCATATAACGCAACGGCCGGTACTACGCTTTCTTTCTTTCTACACTCAACAAAGGCCTTTTCCTGACAACTACGACTATTTCTGGTAGCCAGGGTGTACATGTCAGAACCCATCCCCTCTCGACCGGCCAAGGGGCCGCGGCAGAGGCTGAATCTTAGACGGGCACACAAAAAATCCCATCTTGGTGAGTACTAGAGCGGCTATGGCTGGTATTTCCTACTAACTGCGTTTGCTAGGCTGCAAGAATTGCAAACAGCGCCGGATAAAGTGTGACGAGCAGCTCCCCGTCTGCGGTCAATGCTCAAAGTCGAAGCTCCCTTGTTCGTACTTGACTCTGACTCAGCAGGAGGTTGAGCAGCGTCTGAGAAACCAGAAGATTGAGCGATCGTTTGGTTCACCTCAGCAACAGCAGCAGCAACGGCGACAACAACAGCCACCGGAGGTTCGCTCACAGCATCAGCAGCCACCACCTCAGCCACACAACGGCTATCAACCACAACAACAGCAGCCGGTACCACAACACGGGTATGGGCATGCGCCATCGCTACACACGTCGCCACAGGACCGGGCGTCGTATCCTTCAAACATACTGCAGCCGGATGCTTTTGGACCGGTGAACCTACCACCAATTCACACCAACAATAAGAATGTGAATCTGCCGTCAATCAATCAGAGTGTCATTTTGCCGGCAATAGACAACCCGGCGCTCCTATCTAGTGGACGAACTCCGTTGTTCCGACAGGGGTTCGAGACAGACATGATCCGCCGTGCATACATGAAATGGCTAGATGATATTATGTCGTGGACTTTTGACAACCCCACTCTTTATCATGCTGTCATGTCGTTCTCTTTTGGATTTCTAGCCATCAAGACCGGTTCCAGTCGTCATCGACAGGACTCGGACAAGCACCGATTTATAGCTCTCCACGAGCTACAGGCAGTCCTAACCAATGGGAATATCAACAGTACAGACGCATTGATTGCCTGTTCCATCATTCTGTCATGGGATGTCTTTTTCCAGGACGAAAACGCTGTCTCCTATTCCACATTATCCAAGGGTTTCCCTGCGATCCTGGAACGAGCGCAAATGCTTAGTCCGTCTCCAACTATTACCTCTGTCACGGAGGCGCTCTTCCAAGGTGCGAGGGCAATTCAATTCCCCCCTTATGACACGACATTTTTGTACGAATTGGTGGACAAAGTTCATTCAATCGAATCCTACATTCGGTCCTCCGAAAACATGCAACTGATACGAGAGCACCACACCCTATGCTTATTTATTTCTGATGTGTTGGATTTCTTTAGAACCAACCATCGTGAGTACAAAGCCTCCTGGTCGGGGGCCAAATATTTTGGTCCAAAAGACATGTTCCGATTTATACGTGGTTGGTACAAGATATTCCCCGTCATGGGTCTATCATCTCTATTAGACGATTCTCGCCACAACGAGTATTCTATCATCCTCTACACCTATTACCATGCTGTCACCCGGGCCCTTGATGCTCTCTTCCCAGAGGTTCGCTACATGTTCCAATTTGGTTTCATTGGCCCCGTGGACCTTGTAGCCATTGAAAATGCAGTCAGCGGGCTCAAAATTAGCTCCACCCAAAGCTACCTTCTCTCATACCCTCTCAAAGTCCTTGTTTTCTTCAAAGAACGTCTGTTTTTACTGAACAGGCTTCTCATCGGCACTGATAACTCGGCCCCAGTTCCCATCCGAGAGGTTTACGTCAAGTCCTTTGAAAAGACCGTCCTAGGTCCAGAACACTACCCATCCCTAGATGAACCCTCGTCAACAGAAAACTTGGCATCTGGTTCCTCCGCCTATTCTGGTTCTAATGTCCCTATCAGCTCAAAAACATCATCCATCAGTTCTGACACAATCACCTCACCACCAATCCCTACATCATCAACGCCACCTGAACCTCAGGCTATCCATACTTACAAACGATACATTCAAGATCGTTTGGAAATCCTTCAGAATATTAACAACTAGATATGCTAACTAATAATTATTCAATCCTTTCCTTGAACCTACAGCTGTTATGGGGACGTATACCCCAACTTACTGAGCCGGATTTTGGGAGTAGTTTGACTCCTTTGAGTAAACGTAGTTGAACGCTTTTCGGAAGACAATTTAACGATTCATGAGCCTCGCAGCTACTGTTTTTGGCTTTTAAAAAAACGAAAAATCACTATTCAACGATTTTGGGCCGTACAGCGGTTTGTCAGGCTCAGAGCTTTTATTTTATTTTATTTTATTTTTTTAATTTATTAAACGATCACTATGGCATAGGGAGGTTAGTTGTTAGGAAGGATTAACACCTTTCAAATACTCTATATAATCCTGGGAGATTAGCAATTTCAACGACACGGTCGGTGAGAGCTTTAGGAGCAATTAGTCGTTTTTGAAACGCAGGGAAGAGGATGTCACTGACAATTTCGCTGGTTTCTTCTTGAAGGCGGGAGATTTCGGCGGCTTCGTCGGGGTCGTCGGGGAGGTCGTCTGGTAGGGATTCTGGGATGTAGAATAGGGATAGTTCTCTTAGGATTTGGTCCAGACATTGGGTTTCATCTTCCCAGTCAACTCGGGTGCATAGTTTGTAGAAAAAGGCGGGCAGTTTGCTCATGGGGGGTGTGTATCCGCGTAGGAACAAAGGTAATGTTTTGAGTGTTAAATCTCCGTCATTGCTAGAAGAGGGTTCAAGGGTGATGTTGAAATACTCTTGCAACATTTCTGCAAAAGAGCCTAGTTGGGCAATCATTGATTGGATGGCTTGGTCGTCTGGTTGGTTGTGTTCTTTCGGTAATTCGTCGATTGCAATTGTTAGTAACTCCTTGACTGATATACCCGAATCCGCCAAACCGAGAGTGTCAAAGTTGGAAAATTCTGATAGACCAATTTGGTAGAATAGCTCAGATGAAATGGCTGCATAATCAACTAAAAAAAGCTTGACTTTGTGCTGGACTGCTGCCAGTCTCCGAAAGTAGTCCACAATCCCAACAAAAGTGTGCTCGGAGAAAAGCTTAGTTAACGATGCATGAGCAGACGCTTCTACCGCACTTCTGAGAGACTTTATAGATGCCAATTTTACAGGTTTAAACTCCCTTAGTGTTAGATTGGGCTCGGCCGACGACAAGGGAGTTTTTTGCTTATCACTGCTGCTTGTTTCTTCACTTTCGGGGTGCTGCTCGCCCTCTCGTTGGCCCTCCTCGTCTCCTTCCTCTTCCTGCTGGCTAAGTCGTTGTGGCCGACTCGGGGTCGAAGGTTGTTGAGCCTTGAACAAAGAGGTTAGTGATTGTTGTCTGGAATCAGTACGAACCATCTTGTATTCATATGGCTTTGAAGGCGTCTGCTTGGACGTTGTAGGTTGACGCGTGGGGGTATCGATATAGGTCTGACTCAGTCCCGGAAGTACAGATTGCGTTTGATACGAACGGCTTGAATCTACTTTACGCAAAGTTTCTTCGGTAATTGCAGATATCTTTTCAACAATTTCATCCTCATAAAGAAACCTAACTTCTCGCTTTGTCGGGTGGACATTTACATCAACGTTGTGCGGATTAATTTTGATGTCCAGGTAAATGAAGGGATACCGTCCCTTTGGCAAATACGTACCATAGACCTGGATCAACGACTTTCGCAAGGGCTCGCATGCCACTAGTCTACTGTTGATGAATAGAATTGGAGGGATGGACTTTTTGGACGAATAGTTGGCATTTGTAATTCGTCCAGATGCACCTTGGAATCCAATAGACTCATCACCAGGTATTTCAATCTCTAGCAACTCGCTCGCAATGTCAGAATTGTATACAGCACGAATCCGATCAACCACAGACATTTCCTTTTGAATAGCTAACGATGGGTGGGTGTCGCCACTCCGCTTACACGAAATTGCAATTCCTTCAGACCTTATAGCATACTTGCCCACCACATCCAATATTTTGACAAACTCCTCGTTCTTGTTCTTTAAGGATCTTAATCTAGATGGCATGTTGAAAAACAAATCCTCCACAGTAATCTGTGTTCCTCGTTTTCCTGCTACCGCTCGTGGCGCCGCACCTGCTGGTGTGACTTCCCCTTGCAGGTAATTTGTTCTCCATGCGGTAGTCTCCTCTTCGACCTTTGTTGTAACTGTTAAATGCGAAATGTACGAAATACTAGCCAGCGCCTCACCGCGAAATCCATAGGTCGCTATTGACGACAAATCTTCAAAAGTCTGCAACTTTGACGTCGTATGCCTATTACAAAGAATTGGCAAATCTGCTTTATTAATCCCACAACCATTGTCAGTAATCTGTAGTAACTTGATCCCTCCATCCTTAACCACTATATCGATACTGGTACTCCCCGCATCAATAGAATTCTCCAGTAGCTCCTTCAGCGCATTGTTTGGAGCAATAATAATCTCACCAGCCGCAATCCGATTGACAACATGCTCTTCAAGACGCTGAATACGTCTCGAACCTGAGGAATTGTCTGTCATTAGATTGAATTAACGGTCCAATTACGCCTGGTTATCACTGGCCGCAGCTAGCAACGCGAGAAAGACGCGGAAATTACAGCGCGCGTTTTATTCCCATCATTATCATTTACACGTCCAGACGCCACACACCAGAACATGCCAGAAGACAATGAGGTTAAAAAGCATAGTGATAGATCTTCACGGAAAATTCAGGAGTTCTACCACTCGCTAAACGATGGTTTGACTGTTGCTAAGGATAAAGACAAAGACGCGCGTGGTCAAGCTATTTCTCAAGTTGTGGGTGAAGCTGACAAAATCCTACCACTTTTGGATAGACCAGCTGAAGTTCGAGATGATGCCCAATTAATGTATGAAAGCTCTCGTATGAGTGAGAGCATTATTCGTCAGGCAAACATTCGCGCAGACACGGAGTTTGATATCAAAACTGTGTTGCCAAAGCTTAAGGAAAACTTTTTCCCTAGCGGCACTAAACCAAATGAAGCTTTTAAAACTCTTGGAAAACAATTTTACAAGGTCTCCAAGAGAGCGCCCGCCGTTAGTTTTATGATGGGGCCAATTTACATCACCAAAAAGCCGGTGACGAAAAAGCCAAGGGGCGAAGTATTGAGAATTGATCACAATACTCAAAAGAGCGCCCAACAGTTAGAATCTAGTGATATTCAACAGGGAGCAAATCAGTCGACAGAAACTATCAAGGATATATATCTACGATTGGACAACCAGGTCAAGCAAGATGGTCCGATATCGCTCTATCAACTTGTCCTCAACCCTGAAAGTTTTGCTCAAAGTGTTGAAAATCTCTTTTTTGCCAGTTTTCTTGTTCGTGATGGCAAAGTCTCTATTGCCCCTGATGAAGATGGAGTCCCAATCGTTTCAACTCAAGATCTAACTAATGTTTCGGGAACGGCAAACGGCGAGAGCAGCAGCAGCAAAAAAGGTGATAGAAGACAAGTGGTGGTGAATCTGGATGAAGAGTCTTATGAAGAACTTATCAAACTCTTTGAAATTGAAGAGCCATTCATCCCAACTCGCCATTACAATGAAGACGGCTCTTTCCGATAAATCAGTATATTGCCAAAGTTACTGAAAGAATCATGTTGACGACCAAGGGTCATGCCTTGGACAGATCGATACTTCAAGATTATTGCCAACAAGGTTGTTGAGGAGATTAAGGTTCAAGGCCCCAGGGGCCGGAGCTCCTTGCCTTTAGCCTACAAGGCGGGATTCTTTGATGTTATAGTTATCGCTAGGTACAAGGGAGAGAAGGTCGAGGTTACTAAGGCAAACGCCAAGCTGGATATACAAGGAACATCCGAAATCGCAAAGATAATGTTTGTTCTGATAATTTTATTTACTTAATCAGACTCGCTTTTAATTACAAGTGAACTACTGGGGCCACCCTCCAGACCCCTGGGTCCGTTTCGCAAAATTTATGCAAAAGTCCATTTCTCAAATTCCTTGTACTCTTCACGCACTTAAGCTATATATCACTCGCTTGAAGGTTTGAATTGTCATAACTACGGATGGGTTCTACTTCCTAAGGCGGCAAATCTTAACCTGAGTTCACATTCTGTACCCGGTAAAATCAGTGGAGTGGTTTCCAAGGCAAATTGCCCTAACAATACGTAGGAAAAGAGACAAAAGGAGTTCGGAGCAAATCAGAATCCTAAACGTCCCCTGAGGGTCGAGTAGCTACCAGTTAACACGCGTTTCCGCGCAAATCTGAGCGGCTCAGCTTATAGGGACGTTGTCCCAACATCGAACTTCGAAGCGAAAAGCGAAATTTACTGAACCTGTAATTTACTGAACGACCCCCCACTTACGGTTATGGTCATACTCAGCGAGGTTTGTGGGACTTGGTCAGCGCCGTGTATTAACAGTTATGTGCCTTTATAGGTGTGCTGCACGTTTACACATTGTGACCCCTAAAAAACAAAAGAAGAAAAAGAAAAAGCAATAACCATGGTAATTTGTGGCTTCTCTAACTTTATAGTATAGTAGTACTGCGAATAGACTACTGAAACCTTTCAGTTCCTCCTACTCACTTGCTGCATTGATCACTAAAGGTGATTGTCTCCAAATCATCGGCGAAGCCAACTATGGGGGATTTTAGGGAGATAGTTGGCTTAATAACGCTAATTGATCTAGCTAGTGACATTCTTTTTTAGAAGGACCGAGGCGAAAGGCTTTAATTCTACGGTTTGGCCAGAAGATCACTGCATGTTTAAAACTTGGAGACTTACGCTTAGGCAAGCTGAGAAGATTCTTATTTTAATTGTAATATAATATGATGCATGTATTTACAAGAATTGGTTAGTTAATCACGGGATATCCAGCAGTCCAGGTTTAGGATTTGGTCTATTGGCCATTTAGCTTTGTTGAGAGCCGCAAGGTCAGTGTGTAGGCGAGCCTGTTCCCAAAGCTCAATGCCTGCCCATCCAATCATGAGAGCATTGTCTGTGCACCACTTGGGGTCTGGGAAATGGTAGCGCAAAGTCTTGGGCAACGAGTGTTTAAGAGTTCGACGTAAGGTCTGATTAGATGCTACCCCGCCGGAGGCGACAAAGTCTAACGGCTTTTCCAAATCAATGTCGTTCCTAGAGTGTGCTTGATTCATAGCCAAGAGAACTTTTGTGGTTAAATGGTGGAAAATTGCACCTTGAATCTGTTTTCCAAACTCGACTTTTGCTTCATGGGGAATTTTGTCCAATTGATCATTGAAATGCACCTTGCTAGCCCGTTTGACAGCGGAAATAAATGGCGCAAATGAAAATGCCGGCACATTGACTCTCCCCTGCTGATTATATAGTGGATTGGGGAACTGTAGATCTTCCGGGAAACCTGCAGGTATTTTAACGCCGGATTGTGTCAACCTTTCCAATTCCTTGCCCAGCATGTTTCCCTTTAATCCCATTTCCCGGGCACACTTATCAAGCATGTCACCTATAGCAATGTCTACCGTGTTTGCCAATACCTGGTGGTCCAATATCCCCTTTGACAAAACTAGCATGGTGTGTCCGCCACTAACAAGGAGGCTGACGAATGGATATTCGGGGGATGTTCTGTTACTAAAGAACCGTGGAGTCAACAAATGACCAAGCATATGATGCACACCAACCATTGGTACGTTCCAAGCAACTGATAATCCCTTGGCAACATTAAACCCCGCCGATAATGACCCCATCATGCCCGGTCCTCTAGTAGCACATACTAAATCAACCTTTTGCAATCCATTTCTATGTAACATTTTCTGTACAAGCGGTGCAACGTGTCCTTGATGATGGGTTTTGGCATCTGTTGGAACAATACCACCAACGGCCGAACTATCCAACGACTCCGTCTCATGATCAATCAATTTTGCCTTACCAGGCTGTCGGTCAATCAAACAGACTGAACTGTCGTCACACGATGATTCTATCGCCAACACATGATAACCTTTGGAATAATTTTTCGGGTGCAACCGTCTCCGGCAACACCTACCAACTAAAGCCAGCATGAATAGCTGATCAGTTTTAGATTACAAATCGCCTCACTCGCTCAGCCAAGCAGCTCACAACGACGTTAATTTTTCAGTTTCTGCCCAGTGAGCCGCACATTGCACGTGATTTTCATTACTTTTTCCAGCCCCCATCAATTGTAAAGTCTTATTCAAACTTCATAAATCTTGATTGATCGGAACGCTCGACAGACCAATATCGCCTAGCAATGTTCTCTTTCCCAAAAAATAACCAAGAAACCTTTGTGTCTACTTTGCGGAATGCCACAATAGCAAAGAGCTTCGAAAGTGAATTTAGAGCCTCCATACCACACTATACTCCAAATCCCGCCATAAAGAGACTTCCACGAGACTAATTCACCAACTGGGAACGGAAAGCGTCTTCCTTTGTCTGGTCGAGGAAGCAAAACGCTGTTCCACTTTACAGAGCCCCCATAACACGGAAGCAGACCCAAGGGGATGGGGGGATTGGGACATGCCCTCAAGAAAGCTAGTCAGTGCGCTTGACTATTATGAACCTGAACTGAATGTATTCGCTAGTGACTAATTGTCTTCTCAGGTGAAACGCGAAAACAATATCCTTCACTTTTAAGAGCCCTTTGCGATCGGCGCATGTGGCCCCTTACACAAATACGAAAATACACACTGCTCAACGAAAAATAACCCTGTCCAAAACCTTTAGTCCAGAGTGCTTATAAAACGGTCCATAGACATTACTCCTAACAATGCCAGTAATTGAGACCTTCTGATTCAATGGGGAGTTGGCTGAGCCGCACGTGTTGGACTTTTTTCTCCCCTTTGGGTAAGACAAGACGATCACAAAGCGAGAAGACAATGGACTTGGCCAGTTTAGCCAAAACGAGACAAATGTCCCATTTTGTGGATGAACAGAGTGATATATATATTCCCGCTGATTGCAGCGGAGCGTGTAATTAGCTTGCTATCCGGGTGATACTCTACTAAATGATCGGAGGTTGGTTTAAAAAAATATTATGTAAGATCGGTCTCGACCAAACGCGCAGTGGGATACCCGGAGTGTAAATGTGAGACTTGAAGGTTCGGATGCACCTTCCAGGACTGGAGGTTTGACCCTTCCCTATTACGTAGTGCCTTATTGCATAAAAGTGAATATAAAAGCCGTGAGCCGCCCGAACCAATTTTTTTTTTTTTTCTTGTTTTGTTCCTGACCACCTAATACAAAAAAATGTCTTTACCTCTTCAAAAGGAAATTACCTTGCCAAATGGCGTGAAATACGAACAACCATTGGGTTTGTTCATCAACAATGAGTTTGTTGCTTCTAAGAACGGGGCTACTTTCCAGACCATCAACCCTGCTACCGAGGAAGTGATCACCGATTTGTACGCTGCTGACGAAGCTGATGTTGACGTTGCTGTTGCTGCTGCAAGAAAGGCCTACACTCAGACCTGGAAGAAGATGTCTGGTGATGACCGTGCTCGCCTCCTTAGAAAGCTTGCTGACCTTGTCAATGAGGAGAGAGAGGTTTTGGCCTCGATTGATGCTGCCGATGCTGGTAAGCCAAAGGCCACCAACGTTGAGAATGACATTGAAGAAACTCTTTCTGTCTATTACTACTGCTCTGGTTGGGCTGATAAGATCACCGGTAAGACTGTTGAGAACAGTCCTCTCAAGTTTGCCTACACTCGTCATGAACCATATGGTGTCTGCGGTCAAATCATCCCTTGGAACTACCCATTGGCTATGGCCGCCTGGAAAATTGGTCCGGCCATTGCCACTGGCAACGTCTGCGTCTTGAAGACTTCTGAAGTTACTCCACTTTCCATGCTTTACTTCGCTAAGCTCGTCAAGAAGGCTGGCTTCCCACCGGGTGTTATCAATATCATTTCTGGTTTTGGTAAGACTGCCGGCGCTCCTCTTGCCTCCCACAAGGGCATTGACAAGATTGCCTTCACTGGCTCTACCGCCACTGGTAGAGAAATCATGAAGATGGCTACCATTAACTTGAAGGCCGTCACTTTGGAATGTGGTGGAAAGTCACCATCTGTCGTTTTCGATGACTGCGACTTTGAGCAAACTGTCAAGTGGGCTCTGTTTGGTATTATGTACAACCAGGGTCAAATCTGCTCTGCTACTTCCAGAATTTACGTCCAAGACACTATCTACGAAAAGTTCTTGGAAGCCCTTAAGAAGGAATCTCAAACCACTTCCCATGTGGGTGATCCATTTGATGACAAGGTCGACCATGGTCCACAAGTCAATGAGACCCAATACAAGAAGATCATGTCTTACATTGAAGAGGCTAAGAAGCAAGGCATCAGATTGGTTCTCGGAGGTAACTCTCCAGACAAGAAGGGTTACTATGTCGAGCCAACCATCTTCGCTGATGTGTCAGAAGACGCTAAAATTATGCGGGAAGAGGTCTTTGGTCCTGTTGTCGTCGTTTCCAAGTTTTCCACTGAGGAGGAAGCTATTGAATTGGCTAACAACTCTGAATACGGTCTTGGCGCTGCTATCTTCACTGAAAACTTGACCAAGGCTCATCGTGTTGCTGCTGAAATTGAGAGCGGCACTGTCTGGGTTAACTCTTCCAACGACACTGATATTCACCTTCCATTCGGTGGTTTCAAGATGTCTGGTGTTGGTACTGAGCTCGGTGAGTACGGCATCAACAACTACACCCAAGTCAAGGCTGTCCATGTCAACATGGGCTCCCGTTTGTAAGCATGTCATGATATAACTATTTACCAATAACAGCACTTGTTGATAGCTATCACGTTTTACAAAGGCGCGATCTCGGCTTTGATTAAGTCGATTATCTTCTTTTTATGTTCCCTTTAAACTTTGTTTTGTATGGCTTTTCACTTGAAGAATATTTGTAATGGATTGTATATTGTATGGAAAAAGGTATCGGTAAATTAGCATCTCAATGGAGCAGTGAATAACACCTTTCAGTGCTTGCTGCAAAACAAGTGCCTCTAAATATTCATTCCTCCTTTGGGACAAGACTCCATCCAAAATCACCTGGGTCCATTTCTCTAGCTGATTCCTTGTGTGTTCTTGGTGATAAAGTTTCTTTGCGGAGTTGGTCTAAGCTCAAGTCAACAGTGAGCATATCAGATCCAAACAATATTCTTCCCATTTCAATGCGGCATAGCACTTTTCCCATAATTCCAACCCGAAACCTCTGCACTAGCGCAGTGACTTTAAAAGAAACTGTCCGCCAGCGTATACTGGATTATACACAACTACTTCCAACAACATTAATAATTGATGCATATCGGCTCGTTATACGTTATGTTGCCGATCATTCTTCATCAATGGTTGGAGGTGTTGGGGACACTTCGGTTAGCTTCTTTCTTTCCTCTGCCTTTTTGGGGCAGCGGCTGATGATATGATTCATTGATTCGAGTTCCATAATCACTGTTACAGTATTCATTTGTTTTCATACTTTGGATTTTTATCCTCTATCAAAGTATGCGCAGTTGGTAAAATTGAACTAGGTCGCTTATAAAATATCTTAATCAGGATCATGTAATGCCAAACACATTTAGCTTCAACCACCTTCCGCCGTCTGAAAGATTTACCGTCTCCCTATTGCTCCTGTATTTTGCTTGGGATTACTCAATCGTACGTTTCGCAACCTTCCTTTGCAAACCAATTCTATTGTTTCGAATTTTGCCATCCCTATCCCAGGCCGATTACTTCCAACTGCTTGTTACTAGATTCATTGATTTGGAGCTCCTCGAAATGCTCGCTTTGTCAAGTTGTCGTCTCGAATTGGTCATATGCCTTTGAAAAAGGCCTCAAATTGCCGAAAGGTCTGAATCAGACCGGTATTTGAATTTTCCTGTTTGTTGTACCTATATTTGTATATTGTGTAATTCTCAAGAGTAAAATTGTTTATTAGTATTATTATTATCAAGTTTTCGTCCTGTCAGTGATAAAGGCCTTTCTTGGCGTCCAATAAAATTGGCAACTCGAAATTCGGGATATTTTCATTAGTTTCTTTCTTTTTCTGTCTTCTTGGGAAAGTGCAGGATAATATGATTAATGGTTGCGAGTTTTCCACAATCGCGGTTGTCGTCCTTTTTCATCCGTCACTCTTTAAACCATTCTCCAACCAAGGAATCGAGTAAAAATGATAATCATTTTTTTTACTCCAGAGTAACTACATAATCAATATACAAATATATATGCGGCACATCAAGTAGGACAGCTCTTATATTGGTCTGATTCAGACGTTTTTGGCATTTTAAAATATTCATCATTGGGTTGGATCCCCCTCAGTTAATGAGCACGTAGGAAAACCCTTTCGTGTGTCGAGACGAACTCTGGACTTCACTGGACAAACCCACACAAGCGACCCTTCCGCAGAAGATTTTCATCTAATATGATTGATGTGGTACCGATTTGATGAACTCACCCACCGCACCTAGGCCCTTTTTGCTATCAAGGATGACCTGCAATTTGGACTCAGGCGAAACTTGCCTCAGGACTTGTCTGGCATTCTCATATTGACCACATCTCACTAAGATATGTGGTATGACTTCCACTTCACTGCACGGGCAGTTGTGTTCTTTGTTGGGGTTCCTCGACCTCTGGAAGTAGCTTCCGAAGTATCCATGTTGTGTTCGCATTCATCAAATCGGTACCGCATCAGCCATTATACGGAAATCTCTTCTGCAGAAGGGTCGCTTAGCCCAGAGTTTGTCTCGGCATACGAAATGGTTTTCCCACATGCTCATTAATTGAGGGGAATCCGATGCCATCAACCAACCCAATGATGAATACTTTAAAATGTCGAAACGTCTGAATCAGACCAATATGTGAACTCTCCTGCTTGATGTGCCACATATACGTTTGTATATATTATGGCCTTCAGGAGTAAATTTATTTTGATTATTATTGATGTATCCATATATCTGTGTACTATGTACTTACTGAGGGGTAAATTGGTTATTATTATTATATATAATTATTATATAATCAATCACACAGTGTCGATAGAGACGCTTCAACAACCTTCGAAATGAAGGCGACTTCCGCGCCTTTTTCAATGCTATAGTTTTGGCATAATTCCTGCTTTCAGTGGATTTATTGAATAGCCGTGGCTTTCACCGCACCAAATATTTTCGTAGAGCTACATTTTAGGCTTTCTGTCGTGATTCAATGTCAGCATTATTTTTACATTTAATCTAATTATTCTGCGTTTAAGAGCCGGTCAGCCATGATTGCGTTTACTTAATTAATAAGAGATCATATCCATTCAATCGGTGGGAGACTCAATAATCAAGCAAAAAATTCCAACACTTCATCCTCCATTTAGCGCTGACGAGTAGCTTGGGTTGCTGAGAACTGTCGACTCAGCATTATGTTTTCATATGTGTTTTAAGCCGCGCGTGATGCGGCGCTTTTAGGCTTTCGCAGTAGTATGAAGAAAGTAAGCTTTTGACATGTTACGCCTTGCTAGCTCAATCGGTAGAGCGTGTGACTCTTAATACCTTTCAGAAGGATGAAAGTCATCACAAGGTTGGGGGTTCGAGCCCCCCGTAGGGCTCTTTTTTACCAAATATTTTTTGGTTTCCATAGCAACAACCGCGGCCGGCCGTTGCATGGTGTATATATATATATATATATATATATAGGCGCGCGCGAGCTATCCGGCCGGCCAGCGCTGTGACGGGGCCCGGGGCTTTATAGCTTGATCATGTACATGTTTAATTATATATGATCTTGATCTTGATCGATATCATGAAATTAAATATATATATAATTATAATATTAATGCAATATTCGTGCTAGAGATAAGCATTGACCCAAGGGACCTCACATTCAAGGGTAAGAATTCTGTTGACTGCCATGGAACGTTACCCAGCGCAGCCGCATAAGCGGCTATATAGATGACAGTAGAGCACACTAATGCGACACCATTCGAACCAAAAGTCCAGGCAGTAGCTATCAGGGACAATACCAGTATCCACATTGTCCCAAGAAGCATTTTGCGTCTTCCGAGCGAGTCGATGTACAGAACGGCAGGCCACGTGAACAGAAAGTTGGTAAAGGATACAATGAGACTAACCGCAACAGGATTTTTGAACCCAACCATAGCGAATATCGTAGCCGAATAATACATAAATGAATTGATTCCGCAAGTTTGTTGGGCAGCCATTAATCCACAGGCAACCAGTATGGCCCTACGATTGGAAGGAACCAAAAACAAGGAGTTGAAATTAAAGGCATCCTGACCTTCCTTAACATCACAAGCCTGCTGGTTAAGCATTTCACGAACCTCTTCTATAGCCAACCCCGGATACAGGTTTGAAAGTCCGTCTTCTGCCTCCTCAACTTTGCCACAATGAAGCAGATATCTGGGTGATTCCGGGAACCCACGTGACACCATCAAAAAGAAGATTGGAGGAATTATACTTAATCCAATGATATAGCGCCATCCATGAGAGACAGTTGCAAACACGACAGCAGTTAGATAGGCCAATGCCTGTCCTCCCGTCGTGGAGATTGAATTGAGAGCAACCAATCTACCTCGATGACTAGCCGGAGACAACTCTGCGATATAAACAGGAACTGTAGTAGATGCAGCACCAACGGCTAGCCCAACAAATAACCGGCCAGACACGAACCATAACACGGTATAAGAAAACGACATCAAAAATGCCGACAAAATAAAGGCAATTGAAGAATAGACAATAATCGGCCTTCGTCCAATGCGATCTGCCAAAATCCCAGCAGCTACAGACCCAATGAGCGCCCCTAAAGACGTTATCGACGTCACAACCTCTTTCTCAACAGTAGAAAGATCGTGCCCAAGGTCATCTTTTATCAGAACCAGAACTCCAGAAATCACGGCGGAGTCATATCCGAAGAGAAGGCCTCCAATACACGACGACAGCACAATGAGTAGCATATACCCCGACACCCCGCTCATCGTTGTTCGAATAAAAATCTATCAAGCTGCGGAGGTGTTGGAGTAGGCCCCGCGATTGAACATCACGATAAACGCGCCGCGCCTCCTGCTCTACCCCAGAAAAATCCATACCGAGGAAAACAGACCCTTTAATACGATTAGGACAGTTGAGGCTCGGAGCAAGCCCCCAACCCCCCAGGGTAGGCTTCGCTGAGGTTTGGGCTTAAAACAAGACTGCTTTTGCAATATAGAACAACATCTTTTTTACCCCTTGTAGAGCTGGTGAGCTGTGTTCTAGCTGCGGAGTAGAACAAGGTTCTTCGCTTGTTTTTCTGGGAAGAAGAGCATTACTCTTGTACAGGATTATCACTGTTTTTCGATCCATTTGCCTTCATGGACGCCAATCCATTAATTAAGCACAGATGTCGGGCTCCATGCATGTACATGCCCTGAAGCCATCGTGGAAATTCTGTGCTACTACGAAAATGTGACTGGCGCCATCTGATTGAATTCTAAACAAAATGTAAGATACATGTCCTTTATTGATGTACGGAACTTTAATACAATAGATAACCCGAAGCCTTAATTATATGATGATTGACGGGGAAGCCCAAGTGGTAGTTGCCGGTATTTTTGGTGCGCGTTTCAACGCGATTCGAACTCATGACTTGAGCGCCTGGGTAGTTCTGGATGGATCCCAACAGACGGGGCGGCGGTTCGTGACAACACATATTAAGCGACATCATGGCACGAAGAGCAGGCTCACCAGGGATACTGCCGATGACATCGTCGGACATGGGTTCATTGGGACGGGGAGGGAATTCCCGACGGCCTGGAGGGTCAGCAAAATCCGTTAGGTTGCCACGAATGGTTAAGCGAATCTTTCGGCCGCCCACACTTGACTTCGAGACAGCAATTTGGGAAATTATATACTTGGTGATATCTCCTCGGAAAGTGTACAAGTCGTTGTATTATCAGAAGCAAACAAAGAACACGTGGGCACGTGATGATCCGTCGTTTGTGATTTTGCTGTGTTCATTTTTGGTGGTTTCGGCCATTGGGTGGGGGTTAGCTTACTCACCTGGCGTAGTGTCGATAGTCAAGTTAATGGTTTACATGGTAGGAGTTGACTTCTTTCTTACGGGAATAATTATCTCCACCATTGCATGGACCCTGTCCAATCGGTTTTTGAAACGAAACTCGACCATTAACAACAACCTCGGCGCTCAGGGCGAACTGGAATGGGCCTATTGCTTTGATGTGCATTGCAATGCGTTCTTGTTTATCTGGGTCTGTCTCTATGTCGTAGAATTCATCCTGCTGCCGATACTTTCCAAAACCAACTGGGTGAGCCTTTTTTTGGGCAACACTCTTTACCTCATTGCATTGTCCTTCTACTTCTACATTACCTTCCTCGGATACAGCAACATGCCATTCCTAGAACACACCGAACTCTTCCTGTTCCCGATGGTCGTCGTTTTGATTCTATATTTGGGCAGCTTGTTCGGTTTCAGCATCGTCCGCACCATGCTGGAGATTTACTTCGGATAGTTCTACATGCATCAACCCAACAAATCTAGATGACACCACTAACACAAACAATGCAACATTCAACATTCGCCTTCTGTATCATAAATCCCTGTGTACATATTAAACAGATGTCCCACAACTGTGCTCGCCATTTTATCAGTTGTTCTGGGGGCTTGCCCCCAAGGCCTTGGGTCCGCTTTGTGGATTTCAGGGCCCAGTTCGAATGCATATTTGAGTTGACCGGAAGGATATCTCTTGTAGTCAGGAATATACATTAGAATGCCTTTCATCGATTGGGCCTTTGTTCGAAACAAACTCAAAACGCAGGTAAACCAAACAAATGCTATTCTAGATAGTGTTCACAAATGCATGTTGAAGGCAAGCCCCCATAGCCCAGCGACGGCGTCTCAGAGTTTGGCGTACCTATATATTAGTGGAGAAGGATGAATGCTTTTTGCTCACTTATTCAGAGAGAAGGAAAAGATCCCCTCTTTAGAAGTCAAGGGCCAGCTTGCTCAATCCAAAGTTTAAAATGAGCGGATTATATGTTGAAGTAATAGAAGCCCAGATGCGGTAACATGCCGCATTTGTAACATAACCTTCCAAAACTGGTCCGGATCCATGAGATCAGTTGGTATCGCAGAGGGTTCATTACTTCATTCAGTCCTTTTATTTTTTATACAGGGAGTTGTTCTCTTTTATAGCCGGCTCATGTAGACCCAAAACTCGGTGGAGTCGGCCCGCGGTATACGGAGCATGCCTCAAAAGAATCGCTATATAATTAATCTAATATTGTTTTTCATCGGATTTTAAACAGTTTGGGCGTAGAATATCGTTGTCTACCTGCGGCTGTTTATTCAGTGAGCCGAGATAAAAAGTGGGTCTCAGTACGTTGCATTAAGCTCGTGTGGGTCGAGGTGTAAATTGATGGATTAAGCTTACTGTAGTTATAGTATTAGTTTTGCTGCTGAGAATTTAAATCTGATACGTAAATAATGAAGCTGAATGGAAGAGTGGTTTCTCTCTAGGTGATGCTGTCCATTCGACGTGGTTGTATGAAAATATAATGGGCCGATCTAAAAATGAGCTGCAGTGAGCGAGTGATGTGGGACAGTGAAGTTACTTTTGCCATCAGAGTTATGGGTAATTGACACGTGTTTGAAGAACTACATGTGTACGTTGTTGTGACTGGGATGGGATGTTGTATAAATTAATAGACAGTCTACATGTATAGACTTAGGCATTTGAAGCCGAATTGCCTAATTAAACAAATTATTCCGGCTGGTACATAGTTGTATGCATGCTTTTTGAAAATTCAAGTTTGTAAATTGAATGCCGCGGAGGAATGAGGTTGGGTTCGTGGACCAGCCGGTACTTGTATTTGCAACCTATACTTAAAACAATGGCGTACCTATAGAATAAGATAGAGAACAATTATAATACCACCCACGAGGACACGTTTCGACCCCAAATTCCGTGAGGAGGGGTGTTTCTCTAGTGAACAAAGTCATTATTAAGGTAGTTTAGTTTGTATGCCCATTTCTATCGTTTAAAAGTTAGTCATGAAGTTGTAGATAAAAATACAATTAGGAAGATAGTTTATCAGATAAGCGACCGATTGGCAAGCACGGTTTCAACTGAATTGAATAATACCAGAAAAAGTTGTCTGACCATGATTCGGAGATACAATACTGCTGCATTGAAATACCATGCGTTCTTTCATTGACTCGGTAGGATCCAAGAACTTGACCACTAGTTTGCCATTCTCTAAACAACAGTCGAGTTTGTAACGTTTGCCGGACATATCTTGGATTGAGTGATACCAAATATCACCTTCATAGACCCCGGCCCAAGTTGTAGCGACCGACCCTGCGCCCTCAATAGGTGCATCAGTTAGTGAAAACTGAACTGGGGCAATACCAAACATTGTATTCGAGACATCGAGGGTGGCCGGTGCGCTATTGGCGTATTCACTCATGGTCAGTCCCCGGTCGGTACGATTGTTCCGCACGTCTGGGTTTGGGAGTTTTGTCCGCTGAAAGTAGATCACCAATGCCCTCCGTCACCGTCTTACATTATACTTAAACCAATCACGCCCACCCTCTCGCATATGTATAATGGAAGGCTGGCACGAGGTAACTGATTGTCGATGTGTTGTTGTTGTCTGGTTTACTGACCAACCTAGCTCTACCGGATCCCTAACGCAATTCCTACCCGGAGGGACCCTATGCCAACATGTTCCATAACGACTCGCGTTTTTGACATGTCACAGGACTTGCTGTGGACGGGAGATTCTAAGGTAAGTTCATACGCTCTGAATATGCAAAGCGGATTCAAGTGGCCTGGGGCTCGTTATCCCTAGTAGTAGACGGTCAGGTACTAACCAACGCGTTTTGTTTAGGGTCGAATCGCGGGTTACTTCAACAATGGAAGTGGATTTGGCAGATACGTCTCCTTTCCCAGCCATCCACGACAGGTACACGATATTCTAGTTTCAGACAGAGGACTGATATCTGTTTCTAAGGACTCGGTGAGGCTTCATAATCGACGCGGCGTGACAAAGCAGGTTGTGACGGATCCATCGCTCAAGTCGGTGTCTGCGATGGCGTATTCTACAAAGGGCACATCAGAGGTGGTCGTAGCAGGCGAACAGAAGGACCTTCTTCGTATCAATGTTGATAGAGGTGTTCTGTCTTCCAAGGTACCGCACCATGGCGGAGGAAATGGTGGGGCAAAAAATACCTATTCGATCACAAAGATGAAGAAAACTGGAATGTACATTGCAATGGGAGCGTCTAATGGGACTATCGACATTGTGGATCCAAACTCGCTACAGGTTATAAGAACGCTTCCGGCTCATTCTGGCCCAGTTTCCGATATGGATTGTAGTGGGAGCACGGTGTTGTCTTGCGCGTACAGTCCTCGAAAGAATGGGTACATGCCTGAGCCGCTCGTTTCCATTTTTGATCTACGGGCAATGAAGCCACTTCCACCGGTTGCGTTTCCTGCTGGAGCGGGGTTTGTAAGGTGTTTGCCGAAATTGACCTCCTGCTGTGTTGTGGCCTCGCCATCGGGACAACTGCAGTTTATTGACATTGCAAACAGTGCTAATGTTTATCTTTATCAATCTGCTGCGTCAAGTCCACTCACGGGGATTGATATTTCTCCGTCTGGTGAATATATGGCGCTTACAGACTCTGAAGGATTCATTCAACTGTGGACAAATGGCAGTGGTGCCGCTTCGTTTGCAGAATTCCCTGGTCCCATCGAATTCCCCACTTCCCAGGAGGACTATCTTCATCAGATAGATGTGGATGATCTTTCAATGCCTTTATCCAGTTCTGGAATGCCATACTACAAGGATGAGTTGCTTTCTTCTTGGTCTGATCCATTAGTGTTCAATACTGGTATGCCGCCGCCCAAAATCAGCAAGGAAATTTTGGAGAATTCCAAGAGTAGGGGTAATGTGACTTATTCCTCCTACCCAAAACACAGTAAACCTCGGAATGTGGCACAAGAGTATGTTTCGTTTGAGCGTCAACGCCGTTCTTCTGTCATGGTTCCAAAGTTTATTTCTGAAAAGGAGCGCACTGGTGAAATTGATGATCAAGGAGAGCTGTTTGCTGAAACCGATCATACAAGGCCAAACAAAATCCCCAAGGCGTATAGGAAGTTGGAAATTAAATACTCCAGGTTTGGTGTGGAGGATTTTGATTTTGATTTTTACAACAACACGTCATATTCAGGACTGGAAACTCAATTGGCAAATTCCTACACAAATGCGCTAATCCAACTTTACCGGTTCTGTCCGGCTTTCTACAATTATGCACTGAAGTATGTGTCACAGTACAATACTGTTGATGAACCTAGTCTGTTGAACGAAATTGGGCTACTATTTGACATGCTTTATAAGGCCAATGGGAAGCACTGTCGAGCTAGCAATTTCCTCAAGGTGCTTGTGAGCATTCCTCAAGCTTCGGCTTTGGGGCTAATTTATGACGATATGTTGCAAAATGGATCTGAAACTGGAGAAGGGCCCTTGGTGCAAGCATTTGCACGGTTTTTAATGGAGCGAATCAGTTTCGATGAAAAGAGACTTCGTCACCAGAGTGGTGAAAATGATGTTGACAAGACGGAGTTTGAATCATTAGTTGGGTTGCCTATTGATTCCACCTCCAAATACCATCCATGTGGAACAGAGGCAGTTCGATCTACAATATATCACACTATTGAGCTTGTGTCAGTATCAAGCTCAACAAACGTTTCATCAGGGTCCAATTCCTCTAGTTCATCTTCCAACAAGTCATCTTCAGGCAAGAATAATTCTCACCCAAACAATTTTTTGGACTGCCTTCAGCGATCTATTGAAAAATGGACTCAAGCACGAGGATTCTGCGAGAACTGCCGAAAGTATCAGAATATGGGCACACTCAAGGTAATTCGCAAGCTGCCGCATATTCTGAACATCACCATTCCATTGCATGATTCAGAAAACCCTGAAATGCGTAAAACATGGGCGGTGCCATCCTGGCCAGCAAAGGAATTCGTTGCATCGACTGTTCGCGGTCGGCTCTCTGTTCGAAAGCATGGAGACGGCGAGCGATACAAGCTTCTCGGATGTGTTGTAGAAATCGCATCTCCAGGGAAGCCAGATAACCATCTTGTGTGCATTGTCAAGATTGACCGGGAGTGGTATCTTTTCAATGATTTCCTTGTCAACAAGCTGAGTGAAAAGGAGGCGTTGGATTTCAGTGTCCCGTGGAAAAAACCAGTCTTGCTATTGTATCAATCGTCAGTTAGCGCAAAAGCGGGATTCAACTACGAATCTTGGAAGCTGAAGATGGATACATCTATTCTATACACCGACCACTTCATCACCAATAAACGGGGAAAAATTGCCCGAGAGTATGAACTGCTAACACAAGAGGAAGCACCACAACCCGGCACCCTTGTAGCAATCGACGCTGAGTTTGTGATGCTACAACAGGAGGAGACCGAAATTCGTTCGGATGGAACAAAGTCTCTACTGCGACCAACAGTACTATCACTTGCCCGTGTATCAGTACTCCGTGGAGAGGGGCCTAAAGAGGGCGTAGCATTTATTGACGATTACATTGCCACTACAGACCCAATTGTGGATTATCTCACGGAATTCTCAGGAATAGAGTCCGGCGATCTAGACCCTTCCTTGACAGAGCGAGACCTTGTAACCCTACAAACCTCGTACAAAAAGCTATGGCTGTTGCTCAACCTTGGATGTGTTTTCATTGGCCACGGCCTCTACAACGATTTCCGAACCATCAACATCCGCGTCCCACAGAATCAAGTAATCGACACTGTCGACATCTATTTCCTAAAATCCCGCCAACGAAAACTCTCTCTCAAATTCCTAGCATGGTATCTCCTTGGTTCTGCTGTGCAGACCGGCAATCACGACTCCATCGAAGACGCAAAAACCGCATTAAGACTCTATCGCAAATATGAAGAATTAAAACAACAGGGCGCATTCGAAAGAACGCTAGATGAACTCTACAATGAAGGCCGAAAATGGAACTACAAACCCCCAAACAACAACAACGGATCTACTTAATATAGCATAAAAAAATAAATAAAAATTTCATTCAATTCCTCTCCACCGTCTACTGGACCCTTTTCTTCAACTCGCCCTATCATATTATTCAAAATAAGAATAGCATTGCGAGGATTATGAACTTTGATAACTCCCAAACTCGTTGACCTTGATTCCGCGAAGCGGACCCAGTGGGTTATTTGGAGTGTGCCCCCAGAAATATTCTAGGATAATGCTGTCTTGAAGTGCTTCAAGAAATTGAGAATAAATATGGTACAATTAACCTACTGCTTGTCTTATTCTGGCGTTGACTAGTTGTGCCTGAGAGTTTATCGGAGGAGCGTTGCCGGCAAAAGTTGGGGAGGAGGTTGACTTGTTTGAACCGTTTTGATTGGACGAGTTTTCTGTTTCGTGTTGATTAGAGTCAGAGCCGTCATCTGTCCACATGCGATTGAGCAAATAGGCAATGTTTGAAGTGTAGGTAGGAGAGGCAGTGTGCCATGTGTTTGAAGGTGTAGAAGGAGATTTGAGAGTCGTGGCTGATAAGGAGTTGACTCGTTTCGGGAAGGACTGGCTTAACCCAGAGGAGTCAACTGGGCTGCCTGCGGAGGATGCTGATTTGAACTTGGTTGATTTCCGTGATTTGGGGATCATGCTGTGTCCATGGGCCTGACGGTGTTGCAGGCGTTCAAGAGAGCGCACTACAGGTGAAAAGAATTTTCGGATGCTCATGTATTCTTTCGAAATGCGTTCAAATTCCTTTCTTTGTTCTGTTGTTAGTAGCATGGAGGAAGAAGGATGTTGCGGTGGGTTGAGATCGCGTTGAAGCCAGAGCTTCTGCTGGGTTCGAGTTGTCGTTGATCGGAGATCGGCTGCTGATGCTGTCTTGTCCAGAAACGTAGCAGGTTCCGCATCATGCTGTCGTTGACGGGGTGTTGTTGGAAAGTATTCCTGTGAGGGAGACATGTCAGAAACTGCAACAACCGTTTCCGTTGTCAGCTGTGGTTTAGGTGCAGGTGAATTCAGTACAAATGATGGCTTCCAGTCTGCTGCAGATGAATCACTACTGTCTTTAGTTTCCTTAGTTGGAACTGGCGACCCTTCGTCCGGCGGGGATATAGTTCCTTCCCCCATCGCAACAGAAGGATTCACCTGCTTCTCTCGATCGGCTTCCTTTTTATCAACAGGCCGTTGCTGATCCTCCTCGCATTCCTCGTCGTCAGAATCTTCATGCTCAAGCTGGAGAATACCCCCACTCCGCTGGCGGTTCGGGACAACACTCTCCTTGTTGCCCTCCTCTTCCCGCCCGGGACTACTGACATCAGCCTTGTGCAACGAATGCAGCTGACTTATCTTGTTCTTGCTCTTGTTGCGCCTTAGAACAACGTTGTCCGTAGACTTTATCCTGCGAAACTCCTCGGGGCCCTTCAACTTGTTCAGCCTCGTGGTCGACGCATTCCGCTTCGAATGCGCCACAAACTGCTTCGTCGGCTTCCGTGTATGCCCAGGTTTTTGCTGTGTAGTCACAGTCGACCCAGACCCAGACGAACCGTCTTCATATTCCGCACTCATGGCTTCAAATGCATTAATTAGCTACCAACTATTCCCTTATCCTTCCCATCACAAGAAGAGAGATCGATTACTGCCGTCGGTGCCCCGGCCCCGATCCCGACCCCACAGCGCCATTTAACTCCATACGATTTTTGGGGCAGACCCCTAAAGCCCTCAGGCTGGCTGCGATAAGTTTAGACAAACAGGCTATTCTGGGTAACTAAAATATACTATTACGCTGTTTTCTTTTGGGGCAAGCCCCCAATACCCTTGGTTCGGCTTGGCCGAACTTTTGAGGTTACGAACAAGTTCATCCTAGATTAGATCATCATATTGTTTTTTGGGGAACAATCCCCCAAATACTCTGTATCAAATCACCGGGTGTTTGCCAATGAAATACATTCTGGGAGCCGAATAACCTATTACCACCGAGAGTACATTCAAAGGTCCTATTAACTACTTCCTGCGCAATACAGAACGAGTCTCAGTATACCTATGGCTGCGGAACCCAACTAGAACGGGAATAAAGCCAATCTAGCAAAATTTAAATAACCTATGATATAAATACCTTCCAAGCCCCACGCAGCTAATCTCATGTAGTAACCTCCCATACATGTTCCATTCACAACTGGAACACCTACCTAACAGCCCATTGAAGAAGCACGTAAGATCTACTCCACTAACCTTCAAGTTACAATCCCTCTCCCAACCAAGAGGCCTGGGACCGTTTGTCCAGAAACCCTCTTATGAGTTGAGACTTGCAGGGGCCAGCCCCCTTGCATCCCCATCGCCCCGCATGGCTTCAACGAATAGACACAATAACACACTACCCATAACCTCGAGCGAAGCGAGCCATGGGGGTCTGGGGCGTGCCCCAAGAAAACAACGACTGGGTTAGAATTTGCAGGGGGCCGTGCCCCCAGAAAACCACTACTGGATTAGGATTTGCAGGGGGCCAGGCCCCTGCACCCCCGTGGCTCTGCGAGGCTTCAACGAATGGAAACAACTGAACATTACCCATAAAATCGAGCGAAGCGAGCCCTGGGGGTCTGGGGGCGTGCCCCCAGAAGACCACTACTGGATTAGGATTTGCAAGGGGCCAGCCCCCTGCACCCCCGTGGCTCTGCGAGGCTTCAACGAATAGAAACAACTGAACACTACCCATAACCTCGAGCGAAGCGAGACCTGGGGGTCTGGGGGCGTGCCCCCAGAAAACCACTACTGGATTAGGATTTGCAAGGGGCTGGCTTAGGATTTGCCGCAAACTAGCGTTCCGGTTCCACGATCGGTCAGGGGTAGAGAGTGTGTGTGCGTTGGTGAGCCGCATCGGGCCGGTAGGTGAAGGAATGTTGGAACACGGGGCGGGAGGGTGGTGATATTGTGAAGAAGAGACGGAGGAGAGAGATAGCATGGATAAGCGATGGACTTGTTGAAAGTTTCGCATAGTTATATCAACCGAATGGTTGTTTCTGACTCGAAGTCGAAGGTGAAGGTCCTGTTGTTGGATGGGGATACGACGGCGATTATATCGATGTGCACGACACAGTCTGTGTTGTTGAAGCATGAGATATATCTAATTGATCGGATTGACAATGAGAGTCGGGACAAGATGCGGCATTTGAAGTGTCTGATATTTGTGCGGCCGACGGCGGACTCGATACAGAGCGTTATAGATGAGCTGCGTGCGCCCAAGTATGGGTCTTACGAGCTGTTCTTTTCCAATGTGGTGAAGAAGAGCCAGCTGGAGCGGATTGCAGAGAGTGACGACCACGAGCTGGTGACCCGTGTCCAGGAGATGTTTGCAGATTACTTGGTGGTCAACAGGGACCTGTTTTCGCTGAGTCTGGAGCGACCGTCGATTTTTGGCAACAGGCCGGACAGCTGGGCGGGGGAGGCTCTGCAACGCACCGTGGAGGGGCTTGTGGGTCTGTTGCTATCGCTGAAGCACAGACCGGTCATTCGACACGACAGGAACAGCGGAATGGCCAAGAAGCTGGCCAACGAGCTGTCGTACACCATGAACCAGCCGGAGGGACGGCAATTGTTTGACTTCCGCAACACGGACACTCCACCCATTCTGCTGATTTTGGATCGTCGCAACGACCCAGTCACACCGCTCCTTACTCCGTGGACATACCAGGCCATGGTGCACCATATCCTCGGCATCCAGAACAACCGGGTGGACCTGTCTACCGTCCCCGACCTGCCACGTGACCTGACCAAGGAGATTGTGCTGTCAGCCGACCAGGACCAGTTCTTCGCGCAGTCCATGTTCCTCAACTTTGGTGACCTGGGTGCGTCGATCAAGGACTACGTGTCGCATTACCAGGCCAAAACCAAGTCCTCGTCAGCCATTGAGTCCATTGCCGACATGAAGCGCTTTGTCGAGGACTACCCCGAGTTCCGCAGGCTCTCCGGAAACGTCTCCAAGCACGTGACGGTGGTGAACGAGCTATCACGTCGCGTGTCGGCAGACTCGCTTCTCCAGGTGTCGGAGCTGGAGCAGTCGCTCGCCTGCAACGACTCGCACAACTCGGACCTCAAGTCGGTCCAGCAGTTACTGGGTCTTCCCACTGTCCCGGACGAGGCCAAGGTCCGTCTGGTGGCCTTGTATGCTCTGCGCTACCAGTCACACCCTAATTGCGCCACCTCACAGCTCATCCACCAGCTGCCCTCGCCCACAGAGAACGGATGGCTCGTGCGGCGACTGGTCGACTCGTATGCCGGCCAAAACCTCCGGCAAGAAAACCTGTTTGAATCCGAGTCCTTCTTCGCTCGAGCCCAGTCGGGGTTCACCAAGGGCCTCAAGGGTGTCGAAAACGTCTACACACAACACACGCCACTACTCCAACGAACTCTGACCTCCCTCATCAAGGGAAAACTCAAGAAATCCACTCATCCATACTACGACGACGGAAACCTCCCCCCATGGGCCAAACAGGACGAATCCCACTCAGAACGCCCCCAGGACATTGTCGTCTTCACAATCGGCGGCGTCACTTACGAAGAGGCGCGCTTAGTCGCCGAAATGAACGCTACCACCAAAGGCGTCAGAGTCATCCTCGGCGGGACCTCCATTCTAAACACCCAGTCTTTCCTCTCAAACCTCCGTAATGCATTTAATAAATGGGAGTAAGCTCCCCATTCTCTTAGTAAAACAACTTTTTCCCCTGAAGGCAGGCCTCAGAACCCCTCCCCCGGACTGCAAATCGTTTCCCAGTGGTGGCTTTCTGGGGGCACGCCCCCAGACCCCCGGAGCTCGCTTCGCTCGAGATTATGGGTAGCCTTCAATTGCTTCTACTCGTTGAAGCCTCGCAGAGGCACGGGGGTGCAGGGGGCTGGCCCCCTGCAAATCTTAACTCAGTAGTAGTCTTTCTGGGGGCACGCCCCCAGACCCCCAGAGCTCGCTTCGCTCGAGATTATGGGTGGTGTTCAATTGGTTCTATTCTTTGAAGCCTCGCAGAGCCAGGGGGGTGCAGGGGGCTGGCCCCCTGCAATCTTAACCCAGTAGTGACTTTCTACCTCTACGCTAGCTCTTCTTGGCGGGTGATAACTACACCATATTCGACCCCCCTTGTTGAGCTGCCTTACATTTAATCACAAGGACGTTTCGAGCGGAGACGGACGTTATGATTGCAGGGTTTCCTATTTGAGTACAAGAGAAAAAAGAAACAAGCTTCACTCTTCCTCCTCTCCGGATAACCTTATCCGCGAGATACCAAGGCGTCCAGAACTAGCAGTATTCAAAGAACTTGAAACTTCCACAAAGCTGAGCCCCGACGGCCTGGAAGGCATCCCCCAGCAGCTCACTTAAATAGCCCCAATTGAGCTCAAAATCGAGGATGATGCGATTTTGACGCGCGGAGGTTGAATACGATTGGTTAACCAAAAATAGGCTATTGATAGTCAAACTATACATATCGTATAAGACATGAAGCTCAACTTCCAGTTTGGGGTCAAACAAGCCCCTATATTTCCTATCGAGATGCAGCCCCATTATATTATACCAAATAGGAAAGATCTGCACAACCATCCCTAAGAGCAGAACCAACTATAAAACGGGCACAAAACAACCCCAATCCCATCATCAATCAACAGAAAACAAGCTAAACAATGAACACTATCAACGCTCAAAAGTACAACCCAATCAACAACTCCACCAAGGGTAAGTCCTCCCAATTCAACCAATCCCTCATATCCTAACACTCATCGTTCTCTAGGCTTCCGTCCTAACCTTTGCACTATTTCCTAATCCCCTTTCTTTTTTACATATTGCGCAATATTCCTTTAGTAGACCAATTATATTATACCTTAAACCATATATCTTCTCTAGGGCCGGCCTAGAAGCCGTAATCCGCAAATACAAAACCCACGCTTGGGTTAAGTTTTGCAGGGGGGCCAGCCCCCTGCACCCCCGTGCCTCTGCGAGGCTTCAACGAGTAGAAGCAATTGAAGGCTACCCATAATCTCGAGCGAAGCGAGCTCCGGGGGTCTGGGGGCGTGCCCCCAGAAAGACTACTACTGAGTTAAGATTTGCAGGGGCTGGCCCCCTGCATCCCGTGGCTCTGCGAGGCTTCAACGAGTAGAAGCAATTGAAGGCTACCCATAGCCTCGAGCGAAGCGAGCCCAGGGGGTCTGGGGGCGTGCCCCCAGAAAACAACGACTGGAATAGGATTTGCAGGGGGCCAGCCCCTACACCGCCGTGGCTCTGCGAGGCTTCATCGAACATTACCCATAACCTCGCGAAGCGAGCCCAGGGGGTCTGGGGGCGTGCCCCCAGAAAACCACGGTATCTGGGGGTTAGGATTGGTTGGTTAATAATGTACATTAATAAAAATAATAATAAATGAGGAGGGGTTGAGTTATTCGTTGTCGGGGTTGTATGAGCCATAGGCGTTTTCCCAGGCGACGAGCTTTGTGGTGACCTCTTCGAGGGCCTGGAGGTTCTGGTCGTACATTTCGAAGAGGCCGAAGTGGCGCTCGCGCTCCTTTGTGGCGGTGCCGTGGAGGGACTCGTATCGCTCGTAGCGCTGGGCGAGCAGCGCGTTCCGGTCCTCGCGTTCGGCGTGTAGGTCGGCCTTTGTTCGGGTCATGAATTCGAGGATCGCGGCGACTCTTTTGCGCAGCTCGGGCAGCCCTGTCCTGGGAGCCGGTATTCGTGGCTTGGACGACGTTGTCGCATTGTTGTTATTACTCGCATTTTTCTTACCCTTGTTAGTCGTGCTGCTACTGTTGTTGTTGTTGGTGCTGGGCTGTGTGCTGTTCTTGCCTCGGCGCTGGCGCTTGCGACCCCCGGCCTGGCCCCGCGGAGTCGACCGCTCTTCTTCGTCGGACGTCTTCCGCGCAGGCTTCGGCGTCGCACTTGTCCGCTTGCTGCCTGTGGCTGTTGTGTCATCGTCGTCGTTCTCCTCCTTCCTACTACCATTCTCGTTGTTATTGCTATTGTTATTGTTGTCGTCGTTGTCGTTGTCGTTAGTCTGCTCCTCCTCCGCCTCGGCTTTATCCCTGCCGTCGCCGTTCCGGCCCTTGCCCTTGCCCTTGCTCTTGCTCCTGCTCCTGCTACCCATGCCATTCTCGTCCTCATTGTTATTGCTATTGTTGGTGTCGTTGTCGTTGTCGTTAGTATCCGCGTCCTGCATCTCGACGTCGCCCTCGCCCTCGTCCTCGGCCTTGGGCGGAGCAGGGTCCGGGGGCCCCTCGTCGCCATCAGCCTCGCGCTTCACGCCGTTCTCGGCGGCGACGGGCCGGGCCCCGTCGTCCTTGGACTCCTCCAGAACGCGCTTCAGCGTCTCCTCGTACTCGGCGTCGCGACTGTTGAGCGTGCGGCGTCGGTGGTGCTGCTCACGCCGACTGGTGGCGGTGGCGGTGGCGGTGCTGGAGCCGCTGTTAAGGCCCTCGTCGGCCGAGCGCGGAGTGGCGCTCTTGTCCCGGGCCGCCGATCGCCGGGTCGCCGGCGCCGTCGTGCTCGCCAGATGGTTGTACTCCTCGCGCTGCTCCTTGGGGATGCCCCGAGGATAGTAGGTCGAGGTGCGGCCCGTGGGCCGCACCACCACCAGATGCCGCTCCGGTCGGCAGCGCTCGCAGTAGTACACGTCGGGCACGTCCTCCTCCTGCTTGAACCCCACGCAGAAGCCGTGTTGCCACACATGGCACTCGTCGCACTGGATGAACAGCCCCGTGTCGATGCTGCTCAGCGACGACTTGATCGCGTGCGACTGCAGCTCCTGGTGTCCGCAGATGCACCGCGTCACCTCATTGGCGCCTCCGTCCTCCTCGTCGTTGCTGTCCCCGGCCTCGTCCTCCTCGTCCTCCTCCTCTTCCTCCTCTATCGTCGCCGCCGCAGCCTCCTCCTCGTCCTCGCCCCGTCGCCGGCCGCCTCGCCCCCCGCGACGTCCCCCAGACTCCCCTCGTCGACTGCTGCGTCGCTGTGCCATCCTATCTCGTCGTCGTCGCTCCTACGTGCCAAATTTTCCGCCTTGTCCTACGTTGAGTGAACGTAAAGACAATCGCCGGTCCGCCCATAACCCTGATAATTACAACTTCAAACCCTAACCCACTCACTCCCCACGACCCCCCGCCCCTTCCAGTCCCCGGTGCGCGGCGTGCGCGCAAATTC
This sequence comes from Blastobotrys ciferrii, assembly GCA_030573635.1. Taxonomy (NCBI): domain Eukaryota; kingdom Fungi; phylum Ascomycota; class Dipodascomycetes; order Dipodascales; family Trichomonascaceae; genus Blastobotrys; species Blastobotrys ciferrii. The sequence goes on along the minus strand of JAJMDO010000020.1, from coordinate 1,962 downwards.
GAAGCCATCGACTGGGGGCACGCCCCCAGACCCCCGGGGCTCGCTTCGCTCGAAGTTATGGGTAGCCTTCATTCTTTCTATTCGACGAAGCCTCGCAGAGCCACGGGGGTGCAGGGGGCTGGTCCCCTGCAAATCTTAACCCAGAAGTGGTTTTTCTGGGGGCACGCCCCCAGACCCCCTGGGCTCGCTTCGCTCGAGGTTATGGGTAATGTTCTATTCGTTGAAGCCTCGCAGAGCCACGGGGGTGCAGGGGGCTGGCCCCCTGCAAAATCTAACCCAGTAGTGGTTTTTCTGGGGGCATGCCCCCAGACCCCCTGGGCTCGCTTCGCTCGAAGTTATGGGTAGTGTTCTATTCGACGGAGCCTCGCAGAGCCACGGGGGTGCAGGGGGCTTGTCCCCTGCAAATTCTATCGCGCGAAACTATAGGTAGCGGTTTATTCCTTCGATTTGTTGGAGCCTCGTAGAGCTACGAGGGTGCACGGGATTGCTGTAGTAGCGCATATAGTGGTTTTCTTGGGAACACGCTCCTAGAAAACAGTTCTTGGTTAGGATTACAGGAGGTTGCCCATGAAGATATAGCTGTGGCACGTTCAGCCTCATTGAATGGGTCTTGGCTCGTCAGGTTGGAAAGATTTGAGGCTCGTATTTTTCCTTTTCGCCATCGGCACGACAACCTGACTCTATTGTTGTCAAACAATTGGTAGAGTAGTATCTTGTATTTATCACAGGCTTAGGGAATGCATTATTTCAGGCAGTAATGAACTGTTTGTATAATCTGTTCGAATAAACTGGGGTGCCGTTTTCTCTTTAAAGAAAAAGAGACACAAGGTGTTGTACTGTTTGGCGCCTATGGGCAGGATATAGTCTCACGCTATCAGTAAATAGTTCTCGTTCTATTCGTTATAGCCTCGCAGACTCACCGGGTCTGGGGTCTGGTCCCCAGAAATAATACGTACGGGGTTCGAGGGGGCCGTGATCCCAAGACAAATCGCCGAGGCTTTTGAAAATGTATGGGGCCCCAAACGCACGAAGTTTGCAGGGCATTTTCCCTTGGAAATCAAAACGAAAATGTGTCGTTTCTTTGGGAAATGCTCCCGCGAATCGCATGGTATCTTTTTTATGCCATAAATGAAGTACGAAATGGGCCGTTCCGCATTTTATCGACCCAGGGGGTCTGGGGCCGTACCCTAGAAGGGCCGCACGCGTACGCGAAAAGTCGGCAGTCTGCAAGTCCTAACCCAGAGGAGAAGATTTACTGGGGGAACGCCCCAGACCCCCAGGGCTCGTTTCGTTCGAGCCTGAGGTAGCGCTCGATTCTTTCTACTCGTTGAAGCCTCGCAGAGTCTCCGGGTGGAGGGGCTAGTTCCCTGCAAACCTAACCCACACCTGTATTTCTGCAAGAATGGGCACATATATAACATCGTAGATGAGTTGAAAGAGTAAACGTGTTTATGGATCAAAATTAATGAAGTTGCAATTGACGGTGAAGCTGTTTGTATATACTAGCGATCGAAGGTTAACTGGTAATTGTAACTAACCTGTTAGAGCATAGCATCAACAGAGCAATGCCCACTCCACCTGAGTTGCTAACTTCTATTGTGCTACACGATGTTTTGGAGCAGTATCATTCTTTTTACACAAACATTAGTCCTATGGGGCTATGATTGGTTCTAATAGCAAAATTCACTTTATTGAAGTCTAGCAAGACTGCTTTTGGCTCTTTTTTGCAAAACAACAATAAAGCACTTCTAAGAAGTTTCCCCCCAAGTCCTTAGACACGCCTAATGAACCCAGGTACTAAACCCAATTGGCCTCACAGAGTTACTTGTTGTCTCTTTTAAAGAAAAACAAAGCGCATTTAGACTGTTGTTCTGGGGGCACGCCCCCAGATCCCCTGGATCCGCTTCGCGGATTTTGGGTATCAACCAATTAGCCTCGCAGAGCTAATGTTTTTGGTCTTTT